>CALNXK010000097.1:1010000-1077500 GCA_942486035.1 Porites lobata
CCTCGAATACAAAGTAAAACAAAGCAAAAATGGTAAATGTCCTTTCCACTAAAAGCTAGCCCAATTGATTTTGAAACGCAAATTTCCCTCCGTAAATAAGCCTTTCCGAATATAAGCCCCTCCAAAAATGAGCCCCTCAAAAAGGGCCTTTGAAAAATATAAGCCCCAGGGGTTATTTTCGGAATTTTACAGTATTTCTACTGAAAAACATGTATGACAGAGTTGTTTCAGCGGTAAAAGTAAAAAGCGGGCTAACGGCGTCATTTACTCCTTTAGTAGGGGTACGACAGGGTTGTAGCCTGAGCCCAACATTATTGCCCCCGCAGGGATTTCGCCCAGAAGGCGAAATCCCGAGGAGGCACTCTAGTAACTCGCGCGTATATTAAGGAAAGTACTTACAGTTGAAATTTACAGTCATACAGAAATAATCTCGATTTGCTTGAACAGGGGCCGCGAGGAATCGGTAGGTAATGATGACGTTTCTATTGTTTGCGCCCGCAAGTACGAAATGGTTAGGATGACGTAAAACATAAAAAATCCCGGTAGATTTTGTGACATTAATTGTGCAGTCACACTTCGATACTCTTTTGCGTTACGTGTTATCAGTGACATTCTGTGGAGCAGTTGTTATGAAAGTTATGGACCAAAAGACACTCGTTAAGCGCAGATGAAGTTATAAGGTGCGTAGAACAGTGTATATTTTAACACTAAGTGAGTTTGCCAGACACGAGTTCACAAATCTTTGATTGGAAACCTTCAGCTGAACCTTGCCAGACACTCTTTCTCTCTCTTTGACCGGGACAAGACTCGGCCCAAAACAAGCAAGACGAGCGAATGATTCAACGGCTAGCTTATCACCAGCAGAACAACGGACGATTACAGAAATTCGCCGACCATCAAATTCTGTGCTGACTTATTCCCTGCTCACAGATGTCCTTCCGCTATGAAATTAAAAATAAGACTAGAATGCGCGAGCGTGAATTGATCAAACGTCCTTTTAATTCTAAGGCTTACTTTCCGGCAAATGAAATGAACTTAAATTATGTAAAAAGTGAAATAGGATAGCGAAAAATTAAACTTCTAATCAAATCTTTTCTTATGGCTCAGAATAAACTATTCTTGAAACTGAGAATGATTATGTTTTGATCAAAGCTGTGTAAATCGAACCGAAACCGTGCATGGAACCTTGCGTTTATTTGCTGTATTTATCTCACCTATTGTATGGAATATGTGTGAACATCTTTATTATGAATCGGTGTATTTCAAAGAGCTACACAAGGAGCAAGAATACTATATACAGAGCGGGGGCAGCTGTAGTATCAACTATTACTAGTTTAACATATTTCTAAATGACATTGTTGATATATTTGATTCCACTTGTGATCCCCTGATCATGGGAGGATGCAAAATCAATTGTTTACTATATGCAGATGATATTATCCTGCTTTCCGAATCAGAACATGGTTTTCACAGATGCCTTCAATAAAGTTAAGTTGTTACGCTAAGAAATGGCAAATGAGGATAAAAATAAAGAAGACAAAAGCTATTATTTTTAATAAAAGTGGTAAAATATTGTGAAATCAAGTTAGGAAACCAGCCAATCCAAGTAATAGTTACGTCTACCTTGGGATAACTTTCACGCCTTCTGGTTCTTTTTCACTGGCCCAGAAAAAGCTATATAACTAGAAGTTCTCATTGAGAAGGGAAGTGCTGCCGTTAGTTGCGATGCGAATAGGACAAAGACAGTTTGTAGAACAGTTGAACATATGAATTTTTTTTTATGAAAGTCAATAACTTAGCCTTGCTGGCATTATGAAACACTCAGAGCGTAATATAAAAAATGAAACGATCACGATGACAAATATGCTTACATTCATATAACTCGCTAAGGTTTCAATACCATCTTGTAATTCATTTTAATAATTCACGAAATTCTAAAACAACAGCAGTGCTGATAGGCTGTTTCTTCATCGAACAATCATCATATACAGGATCAATGACATGAGTTGCGAACAAATAACGTTAAGGCCAAAACTTGTTTATTCACAGATCAGGTAGATGTACAGCACATGCCGTTCACTTATTAAGAAATGGTATACGTGCAGCGTGCAACCATGGAGTTATGGATGCACGCGGGAGGTTGCGAAGCACAAAAGAAGCATAAGAGTCGCACGAGGCGATGGGATAGCCGAGTGCGACTCTAGCTTCTTGAGTGTTTAGCAAACCTCCCAAGTGCATCCATAACTCCATGGTTGCACAGCTGCAACGTTTACCATTTCTTTTATAACATAATCGAAAGAGAAAAACATTATTTTCCATTTGCCTTCGGTTGAGTCATCGGTCCGAGTTCATGTATGCTGCCATCTGCCCGCGCGTAAACAAATCATCTTCTATGTTTTTCAAAAACGTACCTTTGAGTTTTTCTTTCGCTGAATCAACCGGCTCCGTCTTCAGGTAAATTGCAAAACGTTTTTCGTTGTTATTCTGGTAAAAACTTTGAGGGAAAACTATAGCTGCAACTATAAACACCTACTAAAAAGACTCTAAATAATAAGCTAAAAATAAATGAATGAAATAATTATCAAGCTTATTTATGTGACAATTTTTGAAATAAACGTAAAGTAGAAATGAGAAAATTTGACTGTAATTCCTTTAAAACAACAGGTAACACTAATTTTAAAAACAAATTAACTAGCTTTGTATCGAAATCTGTCAGGGGAAATCCAGCTATGAAAGTCAAAGTTGCAACTGAAATTCGCGGACACACAGCCGGCGCTGAAGCTGTTGTTTTTCGACCGTTCTATGAACTACAGTTGTGAATGAACACTGAGGAACAAAATAATACACACAGAAGTTATTTTTTGAAAAATTTATTTGAAAACCCAAATGTTTCTGTACTCAAATGAAATTCGCTTAATCCAGCGTAATGTGCCCGTTTAAACTCAACTAAAATTTCTAAACTATGCGATGAAAACTTCACAACAAAGCTGTCTCGAATTTGAGCGTGTTTCCTAAAATATTTACTTGAATTTAGCATCAGCTTGACCAAAAAGTCAATAACACAATGCTAGTTGATAAATTTACATTTCAAACAGACTTTTTCTTCTATAAAAAACACACAAAATGTACCTTAAATCTTCGATCGCTCGATTTTCCTTCAGCCGATTCTAGGCGCGAGGAAAACAGTGATTAATTCACCCAGGGCAAATTTGTCGCTTGATCTTTGTCTTTTTTCCTTCAAAACGACAGCTTAGTATTTTCTCCAACTTCCACTTTCCATCTGTGCATTTCAGCGGTGTATTTTACCGTCAGGAGAGGAGATTTGTTGAATTTGCCTAAATTTTACCGCGCTAGCACAGTTTCTTGGCGTGCACCCACGGGCAAATGGTAGTGGCTACCTGACCAATCAGAGCGCGCGATTTACTTTTGTTATGTTATAATGTAACTTACAATCCTGATTACCGAGATTACTGATAACAATCTGTGTGACAAAAAAATACTCGCTATAACTAATCTAGAAACCTGAATAAAAAAATAAACCGAAAAAATGTTCCGTACAATACTTCTTGAACTGTTCTTACCGTTTAGGCCGTTTAAAAAGACAGCAAGCATCCGATAAACTCAGGGGCACCCAACGAGAGTATAGTTCAAAACCACTTAAACATAGCATTGTTAAACGTATTTTAGTATTTGAACGGTAGATATAGGCATATTTTTATCCCCTAAAAATTTTTCATCTGTTCGGATTTCCTAGCTGAAAGTCTAGTGATCCGAAAATTATAGGGATCAAAACTTACCTTTTCGAAAATTCCAGCCAGAAGAAAGGCTCCCGAAAAGTCTAGGTGTCCTTTTTAGGGTAAAAATCCGTTAAAAATAGGCAATTAGACCATTTTTTAGATTTTCGAAAATCCTAGGAGAGGCAGGCAAGCAAGAAATTTTACAACAAATGTTCCGAAAATTCTAGATCTCAAATCGTCTTCCGAACAGATATTTTCCGAAAATTGTCGCTGGGTGCCCCGTATAAACTACATCGTACACGAGAGTAAAACAAAGTGGCGGGCGCTCCTAAGACAAAAAAAGGCGCGGTAACTAAGCCCTTGCTTAAGCAAACCGCTGACTGCACAGCGCTGCAGTCACAGATGACGATCGAACCATGGAACCATGGAACCATTGAACCATGGAACGAAAAATCTCAAATCGCTCAAGAATATGGTCTGCTGACAGCTGTTGCCCGGCAGCAATAAAGCCACCAGGTCTCTTTATAGTTTCCTGTCAGAGGTAAATATTTACAATGGTGCATCTGTCTCAACAGTTCTTAAACTTTTTTGATTCTCTTGGGAGCCCAATCCTTTTGTACAACTGTGAAATTTGGGGTTGTTTTTTAAAATCAGTCGGGAATAACTGTGACAAATTTGTCTCGAGAATTTTTGATGAAAGAATAACACCCGAGAACATGCATAACAAGGTATGCAAAATGGCCTTAGGGGTTCACTCCAAGGCAAGTAACCATGCTGTGAAGGGAGAACTCGGACGTTTTCCTCTTCATGTTATTATTTACACTAGAATTTTTAAGTACTTACTAAGATTATTTACCTTACAATATAACCAAATTTTTCATAGCGCCCTAGAGATAAACATCCATTTAAATAATGTAGGAAAGCATTCATGGTTCACTACTGTAAGACACCTATTACACTTTACCAAATTAAATGATTATACTCCAAATCTGCCACATCTTGACTACAGGACATTTCCTCGCCTGGTTAGAACGTGTAAAAGAAATTTGTTTAAAGAATACCAAGAATATTGGTCGAAAAGTCTGAACAAGGATAAATTCGACTCCTCAGTTGGCAATAAATTAAGTCTGTATAGTGAAGTGAAAAACGAAGTCAGATTTGAATCTTATCTTGATTTAATAACGAACGTTGAGACAAGAGTGGCAGTAACCAAAATGCGAATTTCTTGCCACTTGCTACCTATTGAATCTGAGCGCTACAAGAAGATACCCAGAGTTGAGAGGCTTTGCCCCCTTTGTAATAGATCCGAAATTGGTGATGAATTCCACTATTTGTTGAAATGTACCCACTCATCACTTTCTCATATAAGGGGTATCTTCTTGGAGAGCCTATACTCGATAAACAGTAATTTTACGAATATTTCTTTCAAGGCACTATTTTTGTATATTATGTCTATGTGCGATCAAAACATCTTAAATCTCAGTGCCTCTTATATTGAAAATATTCTAAATTGTTATGCATCCGAACTCTAATTAAACTTTCTTACCAAACGACTAGCGTAGAAGCCGTACATAGCCAAGTAATTTTTTCTTTTACGATAATATTCAATTGTTCCTTTCTTTCTTACTTAACTTTTATTTTGCTTTTCTCATTTGTTATTGTTTTGGTACTGAAATCTTCATGTCGAAGATAAAGTCAATTCAGTCAACAAAGTTGTAAATAACAAAAATTAACCACTGGAATGTCGCGATTTTTCGCAAAATTAGGGTTGAACTCGAGGTCTTCCGAGCTACTTAAAATCGTTTGCCCAGAGATTTGTTTCGATTTTCTAATAGATTGGGGCCTAGTTAAGCCGTAGGAAGTCAATTTGCGAAATTCTAAAATATAGCGCATTGTAAAAATTTGCATTATTTTATCCCTATAATTTCTTAACGGTAGAAATTGTCAATAGGGACTAGCTATTTTTAACAATGCCTTTTTGGCCACAGAATTATCACAGCTTTCACAAATTTATTATCTTATAAGAAAGAAAGGGTCATAAAAACTATTCGTGTATTTCAAAGGCTGCCAAATCTTTGTGGTTTGACGTACGAGTCAATGAAATTTGTGTAAAATTTCGCTTTACCGGAAGTGGATTTTGAGCACCGAACGGGCAGTGAGTTTTCTCGAATCAGGGGCACCAACGAGAATATAGTTCAAAACCACTTAAACATAGCATTGTTAAACGCAATTTATTATTTAAACGGTAGATATAGGCATACTTTTATCCCCCTAAAACTTTTTATCTGTTCGGATTTCCTAGCTGAAAGGGATCAAAACTTACCTTTTCTAAAATTTCAGCCAGAAAAAAGGCTCCCGAAACTTCTAGATGACCCTTAAGAAAATTTACAACAAATGTTCCGAAAATTCTAGATTTCAAAATGTCTTCCGAACAGATATTTTCCGAAAATTGACGTTGGGTGCCCCTCTCGGATTTTAACAAAAGAACACGTTATTTGGGAAACTAACGACAGCATGTTTCATTACTCATTAAGGGTTATCGATGGGCAAAATGGGTGAAATTCGAATTTTAAACTTGTGCCACAAAAAGTCGATTTCGTCCATTTTTACAGACAGTCGCTCCTAAAAACAAGAATCGAAACCATTCAATAGAAAAAAGTCCAGAATCTCGGAAATGAAAGAAGATAAATTTGCTACAAACTCGCCAAAACGAACAAACCAATCTCCAACTGGGAGAAACATTTTCTAGCGGAACTCTCGCGCGCGAAGCGCGCGCAGCGGAGCACCATGGGTAAAGAAATGTGGTAAACTACCCATCCGAGAAAATTTGGTAATCACGTGACCGTACACCGCCCGCTCGCAGAAGCCGATAAAGTAATCGGCTCCTGCCGCCCGCCCGCCCGCCTGACCGCACCACAGGCATACCAATGTAAAATAATTCAATCAACAGGTATGGCAACCAAAATGCAACTCAGGGTTTTATCGCATGGCCGCATGGACTTTCAGAAAGAAAAAAACAACAACAAAGTCGTGTCTTTTTCGACGTTATTTGAGAGAAAGAGCTAGAGCGAGTGATTGGAAACAAAAGAGACGAATTTTGTAGGAAGAAAAACATGAAAATTCAAAACGGCTGTGAGACAATGAGAAATGCTAGCGACCAGCACGGTGAAAATGAGCGGCAGTGAAAAATAAAAGCGAAGAACACAGGAGACAAAATATTGGGTAAGCACATACGACAATTCCTCCATAAAAATAATGTGTAACTAGTAAGTTTGGCGTTTTAGTCCTACAAAACAGCGTTGTAGTTGTGCAAAACAACGCAAAAAAAGACAAAAAGCGTGCTGTACGTTCAAATTTGTTTTTTTTTTGCTAATTAGAAAAAAAAGTGTGCTGCACGTGCAAGTTTTTTTCCTAATTACATCTATTGATCTTGATGCCATTTTCATTGCCCTCCCCGTTTAGCATTAAAAGATTTAATTTTTTTTGTTTTCAAGTATTATTAACCAGAGCTTCGCTTTTAGCCCTGGCTAAATCTATATATTATGCAGACGGTACAGACGCCATGCGGCAACAAGAAAATGAAATGAAAAGTTTACAAAAAGCATTTAACAATTTTCATTTAGTAAAAGTAAGTCGATATTTAATGCAGTATTTTCACTAAGCACATATGTAATCCATACACGTTGTAAGTACACGTTGTAAGCTAAAACTCATAACTTGGTAATATTTTCTAACGATAATTTACCCTAAAACCGACAAGATCAGATTCTATGCAATCGATATTAAAGTACGAGAAAAAAGAGAGAGAGCGGGAGATCTGTAAGGCGTTTACGATGGCGAACCGAAGGCTCAGTTATCGTAATTGTAGACAACACAATTAGTAGAGATCTGTTTCAAAACCCCCTTAGGCTATCTTCATACTACACCGGATAACTATTCGTTTCCACATGAAAAGCTACTCGTGTTAATATGAACAGCAACGCACAGAAGTGGGACAACTCGTTCACCCACACTTCCGTCTCAGTCAGTGGGTTCCAGTCCTCTTTCCTGCTCATTCTCTTCAACTACTGTCCGAATACCTACAGTACACGTGTGGCACAGAACTTATCCGATATGTGACGCTTCACTTTCGAGATCGGCGCGGTGGAGCTTCGCTCCGTTACAGAAATCACGCCGAAATCACCGTTCTTATGTGTGAAAAAGAAGCCTTATCGGGTATGATTTCCGTGCCGGCGCAAAAGCTATCCGGTATAGCGTAAACATAGCCTTAGTAAACACTAACTGAGCGGGTGGTTTTATCAGAAGTTAATGCTTCGGTTTCATACGTTAACCATCAACCTAGCTGTATTTCCTCATATAATAATCAGTATAATGAAAACACAAAGAAACAACAAAAAGCATGCAGACATAGTCGTCTACACTTAACTTTGATCTAAAAAGTTAAACAGCTTGGTTGTGATATGATCACTGTGATCAACAGAATCGCTGGAAAAAGGGTTCCGCTATCGCAGCGATCAGATGGAAACAACTCTTCAACGATCGCTGACATAGACGTCAGTTCATTTTAAGGCGGTTTGCTATTTTTATACGAACAGTACCATTTTAAGTGATCGTATCGCTGGCTGCGATCATGTAGAAACCTTTCTTCACTTTGACTTTCTGTCACCTAAAAGGCTAATTTAAAATTCGTTTTAAACGTTTCTAAAATTTTAAAAGTATACAATCAGAATCTAAAACTGAGTTAAACTCTTGACAAAAGGTTAGGTATAACGTTACAGTTATAGTAATATATTGTTTAATGTAAAAGTCCACTTAGTAACAAGCTACTTTACAGGAAGCCCACAACCGAAAAATACAAATATATGTAGTAACAATAAACAAAGGAAAAACTGCAAACTATGTTAATAATATATTGTATTTACACGAATACAGATAAGATCTATTTACAAAAATTTCTGAACAGACAAAATCTTGCAGAGCCGATTTTCGCCTTTTACACGGGACCCGCGAAATCGTGCAAATCTTTTGAACGGCAGACAGTATTGCAATATATAACAAAATTTCCATGCTCCGAGAAAATTCGTCTGTTCAAAACTTGTTGTCCGGACCCATGTAAACGGGGTCTAAAATATAAAACAATTTTCTAAACAATGTAATCTAACTAAGTTTTATAATTATTTAAGTTTCTTTTTTCGTGCTCTTGGTCGGATGTTTGTTTGTGTCTATTTTTGCGTATTTTTCCCGCCTTTAGTGACAAAACGCGCGCCCTGGATCAAATTTTCCCGCACATAGCGTGCACAACGCGGGTAAAATTTTCGCGCGTCTTTTTTTTGAAAGTGACGAATACTTATTTCTCTTGACTGTAACATGTTATTTACAACAACTATTAACTGCAGCCTGTTTCACTTCTCACTAAGGGCCGGTTATTTAAACGGAGTTTAACAAGTGTTTAACAAAACCGTGTTCTAAGTCATTTTCAGTTTGCCCAACACTTTTATCTCTGAAATACCATTTGTCGTGAACAGTTGTGTTTATTAAGCATATAGTGGATAGATGCATATAAAATAAATCATATAAGAACTGCGGAAATAAAAGCAAATGAAGAATGATCGTCGCAATTGTAAACGCAGTTTATGCAATTGGAAGGTTACGGTTTCAAATCCCGTTGAAGTACTGACTTTTCAGGGTCCTTACGCAATTCCATAAATTGCGATCACTGCGAGGATCATTCTTCATTTGAGTAAGCATATAGCGCAGACTAGAAAGCATTTACCTTCCTAAATTTACTCACTAAGTAAGAGATCTGGAGGTCCAAAGATTTCTTAAACCTCGAGTCTAAGTTAGACTTCGTTTAAATATCCAACCCTAAGATTTTATGTCAAAGAACAAAACACGAGCGAAATCAAATTTTAAAATTGTGCCCAACGTAGCTTGATAAATGGGTTGATATTTACTGAAAGTTGGTCCATAAAATCTAGAGTCTTCTGTCCTCCCTCAACTAAACACCGCCTGTCCAGTTGCCCAAAAAGTCAAAAAAACCTATTCTCCGAAGAGAACTGCTATGGTTGATTTCGGCAGTCGTACCAAATCTTACTTTTAAATAATAGCCAACACCCAGAACAATATAAAAGCAAACCAAGGGAAAAACGTCGCCAGCAAGGCATCTAGCTGCAATACCAAAATCTTTACGAAGAGAATAAATATCGAATCCCCCATTGCGAATCCTTACTTCTAGGAAAGAAAAACTCATTAGGCAATTGATAGCAAGCAATCTCGAATCCTTCTCACCATGCTGACACAAAAATTGAACAGCACAACCACAAAAGAAAGCCTGTAATTCACTCTCAATAGGCTGTAACTTTCGTTCGTTTTTGTTGACGACAGCAGAGAGAATTTCCTTAAATAATCTTATAAGGTATTGAACAGCTCCTTTCTTGTCCACGTACAATCTTTTAGCTTTTCTTTTGTTTGTTAACCAAGCAGGAATCAACTTGTGAACAAAAGCTATTGTCTTTTGCATCACAAAAAATTGCGAAAAAGCATCTATTATCTCCTGCTCATCACGATCTGACATCTCTCTGTCAAGAAAAAATGAAACAAAAGATACGGGAAGAGGAGATGGAACAGTTATGACACAGCCTAATAATTTACTATACAGATCTCTTCCCACTTTATCGTAAACGCGCTGTAAATTTGTTTGAAAGAAGTCTCCAATGTCGGCAATGTCCCTCGGAAAAAGATCGCTAGAATTACCAGTCTTACCTGAATTTAACAAACGGTTAAGTTCTTTCGCAAAATAGACAGCGTATAAAAACAGTCCATTACACTCCTTTGTGATGTCCTCTGCCGATAGGGAGCAACGCGAGAAATCTACGCTGTATTCTAAAAATCGCTGAATGTCCTGTTCGTGCCGCTGATAAAACCTGCGCTGTTCACTGTCTCCAGCACAAATCCTAACACACGGGTTGTACTTCTCCAATCTGCTCTGTAACATGTCTTCAGGACGACTGGTGATAAAGAACAAAAGCCATTCTGGAAGCCTCGGAAAACGTTCTTTTATAAGGAAAATGAAATCTTTCCTAGATTTGTACTCTGTCTCGTCTAGACCGTCAATAACGACTAATTTGCGCTGCTGAAATGGGTTGCACTTGCTTAGTGGCTCTTCTAATAATTTAGTACATAGTTCTCGAACCCCTAAATTAGAATTGGCTAAAAAGATTTTCACACCATCCTCCCCTCCCATTCTACTTCTGTACTCACTATTGCAATCACATAGCTGACAGGCTATAGTCCCAAGAACATTCCTTAGATCATTTCTGGTGCCATCATTATGACGGCAAAAGTAAGCAGCCCCTAGAAGTTCAGTTTTCATCATTCGCTGCGCCAAAGCTCCTGCTATCACACTCTTACCAACTCCTGCATCACCTAGGAGAATGTAAGCTCTGGAGTCGCCAGGGTCACTAAACCATTTGTCAAAATCTTCAAACAGCCACTGTCTTGTGTCTGTATGATGACGCCCGGCAAAAAATGAGATGTCTGCTTTGCAGTTGGCGATCTCTGCGTAAAGAAGAGAGACAAGGAAATTTATCGTCAACTGCCAACTAGCAACAGCTAACTGGTCGCCTCCTGCCAGTTGGGGTTTTAAATCCTGTTATGTGAGTAAGTAACTTTATTTAGCCAGGGTAGCCCTTTCAGCAACTAGGCTGGTATCCATAGGGGCCCTGAGAAATAAAGATGTACAAAATTCAAAAATTTCTAAGGTATGTACATGATTAAAATCAACGAAAATACAATAGAAGTCTAAGTACATTGTAAGTCAATATACAGAGTCTGTGCTAAAGGAATGGAAATAAAAGTTATAATTTATATAATACTTAATCATCGTATTTTAAAACTATTCACGGACGTGGCACAATTAGGTAAAGAATTGAAATAAATAGTTCTTATATACTTAAAAGTACTTTTGCCTATGTTACGTTTAGGCTTTGGTGGGTGCGGGTCGTTCCTTGTCCCAGTTGCATGATAGGGCAAATCTGCATTCCTTGTAAAATATTGAGAAAGATACTTGGGCACCAGATTATTTAAGCATTTAAAAACTAGAATATATTTGTGCATTTTCCTTCTGGAAGCTAGATTTACCAGTTAAGCACACGGAAAGTGTCATTTGAGGTGTTCTACTTTATGTTCTGTTGATAATTATCTGAGTGGATTGCCTGAAAATTAGCTGCAAAGAAGCAAAGTGCATTCTCCACCATAAACAAATCTTTAACCTTTTTGTCACCCTTTAATCGTAACCATTACAATTTCCACAAATCTGATTGGTGCATTAACTTTCACTAATCATAGTGCAGGGTTGTAATCGGACAGTTACATCAGCCAATCATATAAAGTGCACTCAGCCAAATCCACCAATCACAGAAGTTATCACAATAACCATAGCAACAACCACTTAACCTACCAAAACTGGGGACTTTCCAAAATAGATGAACTTGTAACATTCAAACAGTGTCTCCGCCAGTGATATTTTCCCTAATTTTGGACATTTGGTATTTAAATTCTCTTCCACCGAAAAAGAATGCATTTATTTCCTCGGAAATTGTAACGGTTATGATTAACTGGTGACAGGACTTCGTGCCGTCCAATTCGATCTGTAATCATAACTATAACAAAGTTCTCAAATCTGATTGGTTATCAACTATCCTGATTTCAGCGCTAATAGGACAGTGTAATTTATTGGACAGTGCGCGCCATCATGCGCGCGCTTAAATGGTTTTTTTTCTTTCATCGCTAGCAAAAAAAAATCTGGAATTTCTTGTGTTTTGATTTAGAAAAAGTCTAAAATATCACCAATTTTGTTATGGTTAAGATTAATTGGTAACAGAACTTGTGTCGTCCATTTCGGTCTGTAGTCATACTCGTGATTAAACAAATCGCGACTGCGTAGTTTATCACTCGTATGATTACAGACCGAATTGGACTCCACTCAGTCCTATTACCACTCTTTATCGTCCACATCGTAGAGCTAAACTTACGGCTTTCTGTGTGTGTGTGTGTGTGTGTGTGTGTGTGTGTGTGTGTGTGTGTGTGTGTGTGTGTGTGTGTGTGTGTGTGTGTGTGTGTGTGTGTGTGTGACAAGTGTCCTACTTTACACAGGATCCTCTTAACTCTGAAGTAAAATGAATATTTTGAAATAGGGACAAAAAAAGTGTTTTCTCGCTGACACATTATTATCTCAAACGGAACAAGTAAAAAGCAGTAAGAAGGATTACAACTATGTTAGAGTAAAACGAGTAGGGTAGCTTTAAAAAATACCGCAACTTAGCTAACGATTGAAGGCATCTAATTTGCATAACGTTTTTTGGTCTCTTACTCTAGCACATTGTTCCGTTAATCTTTATATACTAATAATTGTAAATAGGTCAATCTTTCATTACCATAACTGATTTCATGGAAAGAAGAGTTTTGCCTCTCAGCTTTCACATTTGTTAAACCTTCTAGCACTTCGTGTTGGTCATCCAACTTCAAAGGCTCAAGATTTTCCTCTTTAACACTGCCCGCGCCTTGCAAAGACATCTTCGAGTCCTTAAAGTTGGCGCGTGCAAATCGTTCCTGCAGACTGTTGTTTATATCCGGGTTACCTGTTAAGGTACACAAGAAAGTAACCAACTTTTAAGATTATACAAAGCAGTAAAGAAATATCTTATTGCTTATATTTTCGAAGCTTGATAATGCTAATAAAGTCCAACTTCCCCTAACGGGTGTACCTCTCCACTACGAACACTTCTTTTAGTCCCAACTATGTCAAACTTCATACAATCTATACCCCTATAATAAAGAAACCTTATTAGGGACCGCTCATTATTTATGTGGGGGTGGGGGGTGGGGGAAAAATCATGGGGTGGGCCAGGCCTATTTTTTTTTTTAGAGAAAAGGGGTGGGCCAAAAGAGAATTTCACGATGATTGGGGGTGGGTCATTGTGTGTTTTGTAAAGAATCACACTCACTACAATTCATGTTGAAGATCTAAAAAATTCTAATGCAATGCTGGACATAAAATATAACACAACTGGATGTCACATGTAGCAATCCAACCTAAGTGTGGAGAATCAAAGATGTGGGCACTAAATATCAATAAATAAACATAAGCCCTATTGAGAAGGCTTGCATGCTTCCTTTTCTTAATATAACTGTCTGGGAACTTTTACTAGCTGAAGCGTGAACAGCTAGAAATCATTATTGGTTTCAATAATGGATTATTGAATTCATTATTCAATTTAGAAGCGTATTCCCGATGATTGGCAGCCACGATCAAATACTAAGAAGCTCTTCGAGCAAGGGAAGTTGTCAATTAATGCATCGGATGCTATCACAGAATTTTCCTCCAAGTTCATTGTAGACGAAAAACTGGTGAAGAATTACATTGAGCACTTGTCGCAACTGCAAAGGGTCAATGAGATCCGTAAGCAAGAGCGAAGAAAAGAAAAGAAAAGCAAGTTCGAGCCTTAAAAGATGTACATTGCTATGACTAGAAAACACTTTTAGAGAAGGGGGAGCTTGACACTCTGAAAGTCCCCGAGTTGGACAAATACATTGAGCATAATAAACTTAGCAAGAACGGAAAAAAAATCGACAAAATCAAGCGAATCACAGTACACTATTATGAAACTTCAAAGGAATCTACATTTCCTTCAAGCGTCAGTTTTGGTGAGGACAGTAATGAGAGTGACAGTGACAATGACCTTGTTTTGTGTGATAAAAGTGAAAGCGAAAGTGAATCAGATGATGACAGTCATACTGTAACAATACAAGAAGGTACATCAACAAGAAGTGGCCGCAGAGTAGGACACTGGTCCACAAGATATGCTGATTTCGTTCAGTGAACAGCAACTCCTTATAGAGGTATAGATTGAAGGGGATTGGGGGTGGGCCACCTCTTATATAAAGTTATATGGGGGTGGGTCAACAACTAACTAATGGGCTTAAAGGGGTGGGTCACGTTTTTTCTTTCATTCTAAAACAAAAAAAATCCCCCCCCCCCCCCCCAAATAAATAATGACCGGTCCCCTAGTTCTCTTGGTCTCAAAGATGCCAAATCTCATACAATCCAAGTGTGCAACAGGCGAGACAAATACGAAACAAACAAACCATGCTCTCGCCTCATGCAAGGGAATCCAAAACAGTCTTGGATTCAGGATTCCAGGTACTGATTTGTCCGTGGAACTTGGATTCTGGATTTCAATCGTTAGTGCAATTCCAGAAGTCCGAAGTCCAGGAATCCGGATTCCACAAGCATAAATTTCCTAGATTCCCTTACATTTTTGTTTGAAGGAAGAGGGTGACTGTACACAGGTTAAGTGAATGTTCACCCTGCAGCTCAGTCAGTCAGTTTTTCCTCTCTATTCTCAGGTGGTCATAGGGTTTTGGATCCCATTAGAATTGCATCCATCTTTATAATTGATTTTTTTGGGAGTTAGTGAAATGCATTGTAAAATATATCTCATGGCTTTCATACTTTAATGAACACAATCGTAATAACATCTACTAAACAACTTTGTGGACCACATAGTAGCTAAATGTCATACCATGAATCAAGCTGATCATTTTGTCAAGAAGATCTCTGCTCTGTTTGGCCCAGTTGTATTCCCTCTCATAGCAAGTGCGTAGAATTTTAGCCTCCCCCAGACGGCCGTTTCTGTCTTTGCTCCACACTTTTTTAATAACTGTGGCCCATACTTCAGGATCCTCTGAATCAATCACAAATGATGAGCCAAATGGTACCTTGCTCAGTGCTTCACCAAACCCCGAGTTCTGACTGACAAGCACAGGGAGACCAGCTGATAGGGCCTCAAGACCTGTTAACCCAAAGCCTTCGGCTCTTGACGGCACAAGTACAAGGTCAACTTCAAGGAACAAGCGTTTTAAATCCTCCCGGCTCTTCATAAAACCTCTCACCCTCAATCTTTTAGCAGGAACACCACATCCAGTCAACTTTTGTGCTATTTCTTCATGCTTTCCATCTGGGGCCCCGACAAACACAAGACGAGTTCCGGGCAGTGAAGCAACAGCTCTTGCAGCGATATCAAATCCCTTTAATTCAAAGTCTTCTTTATCTCCTCGGCCAAATACCAAGATGTTGCACTGTTTTCTCTCTTCAGAACATTTTTCTACACTGGTGAATTCATAAAAAAGTCCCGGGGTAAAATCAACTACATTTTGATCTTTGCGACAGCTTCCAAGATATGACCTGAACTCTTCGCTCAACTTGGGTCCAATCCCCACCACAAGATCTGCCATTTCGCACAGTTCAACTTCAATTCTGTGCTTTTCTTCACCTTTTGAAATTGCCTTGCTGTAACATTTAAACATTCCTAGTTCCTCTGGATCAGTGTGTACCACTTGAACCCACTTGCATTTTTTTGACTTTTTAATGATTTGCGCCTGGCGACCGAGTTTGACCCCATGACCAACAATTACGTCAATTTGCAAATGTTCTGGTGGAAAGCTGAGCCAGTCCAGTTCATCAAAGCCAGGATGCCTTTTCGCCTCAACAATCTTAACATTGCTCAATAGGGCTTGGTTTTTATCCTCCTCACTACATCTTAGTAAAAAGACAGTGATTTCCACCTCCGGGAACTTTGCCAGCTGTATGGCTAACTCTCTGCTTATGGTGGAGAGTCCCCCTTTGCTTGACCCCCATTCTGAAGCCAAAATGGTGACTTGAACTTTGTTGAAACCACCGGCCTGTTCAGCCTCTTGAGAATGATTTGACGTAGATGCCATTGCCTACACACATGTGTAACATTTTCTCTCAAAAAATGTTAAGTCGAGTGGCCAATATCTAGAAATATCATGCACATCTGTCATAATTCTGTATTATAATACAAAGGGACTAAAAGATAAAAGACAGGTGCCTCACATTAAGTTAATGAATTTATTACAGGCTAAATCACCCTTTCCCAGACTACAACGGATCATCTGACTATTACCTCAAGATCAAGAAAGTACTGGGCTCTGTTATGACCAAAAAGGTTAATGACGCAGTGGAAACTCTATTCAGGGGACAACTTCAGGACTGAAGCTAGAGTCCCCTGAATACAGGTTGGGCTGAAAAACCAACCAAGATTGTGTGTGTTTAATTCCTACACGTGTAGTGCATTGACCACTGTTGTTATCATTTTGATTAGTGTACACTTACACTTATCAACCCTTTTTGTGGTCAGTTATATATCTACCCTTTAAAAGCTAAGGTGTCCCCTGAATGGAAGTTAATCCTGGATTTTGGGATGCAGAAAAAGTGTCCTTTTACCCAGAATAGGGACGTGTCTTGATTATGTGACCAAATTTTGTGTCTCTTGAATGGACAAGTCCCTTGGATAGGGGTGTCCCAAAGGAGAAGTTCCACTGTATCCCAGTGGGGAGGGGCTTGGTAGGGGGCATGAGACCTGTGAAGCAATGACTGATGATATAGTGCTTCCAAATTTATCAACTTTGATGCATGTCTTTTCAGCACTACTGACATGATATTAACTGCTCTTCTAATCAGACAATTACATATAATAACACAATAATAATAATAATAATATTGTCTTACCACTTTTCCTACTTCTGCCGTCAATGGCACACCAACCTACTCCTCACATGATAACTGATCATCAACTGAGGAAATGGCTGGAAAAGATGTTCATTACAAACTCAGCTTTTAAATTAATTTTTTAAAAAATAAGATTTCAAGTTGCTGCTCCTAAGTTAACAACACAATAGGGCCATTTATACGAGGAAAAATAAGACGCGAACTATACCATTTATACAAGCATGTCTTATCTAATAAGACGCGTCTTAGCTAAGCCGCGACTTATTTTAGACGAAATGTGCCGTTTATACGGAAAGTTCGCGTCTTATTTTTCCTCGTATAAATGGCCCTAATGACACATTTGATGGACAGGAATGCATTCTGGATTAATTATGGTCACTCTTTGTATTGGTAGAGTGGCATTGTTCAAAAAAATTATAACTGTGCCTGAAATGAAATAAAACAGAGCATGTTTCAATGAGTTATGGTGGTTCTTAAATATCTTCATGGCTAAACTGATTTTAGTTAAAATAACATTAACCTGCTTACAATATGATTATAACACTAGAGGACAGACAGGTAAGCAGTTTTTTTAAAGCATGGGTAAATTAAAACTGGAGTAAACAAACACTTGTTTACTCTATATATTTCATAATAGAATACAATGCACCTCTGTGTAACAAAGTCCTCAGTATCGTCATGTATATAAGGTATATATTGTAATGGCTCAAACCACTTGCCAGTTGCCCTGAGGAAGTCTTTTAATAAAGACGAAATATCGGTAAGAGTCTTTTTTTTCCTAGTTTTTTGAGGTTGTATATAATTTAGTTTAGTATATACTAAAACAGTGGATAGTGTTTTTTGTGCGCTCTGATTGGCTAATCAATCAGTGAATATCTTGCACTATTCACTGATTCACCTCCAGTTCCTCCGAGCGAGGGACACCAAATTTGCTTGCGTAAGTTGTGAGCAAAATGCCTTCATGGGTTGCTGCCGTACGAAACAAAGGTTAAATTTCACAACTAATCAAGCAAGCTGTTCCCGAAAAACACAAAGAAGGTGACAAAGTTCAGTTTGCAAGTTTAAACAGGTAAAGCTTTGTCTTTTTAACTTGAACTTATCAATAAAACCGGTGAAAATGTTGTACTTAAATAAAATTATTTGTTTCTAAGTAGTTGAGTGGAGTGCCTGTAAACTAGCTGGATAAGCTAAGTGCACCTTCCACTATGATAGTGATCAAATGGAAATGATAGTGGTCAAATGGAACGAGCCGAACGATCAGAAATTGCAGTTGTGAAAACAAAAAGAGCTGGGTTGAAATGAAGAATTATGAATACCTTAAGGAGAATACAAGGTACAGTGTACTATTTGGAATGGATTTTATGTTGAATTTAACCATGTGCTCAGCTTGATTTTACTTGCGTAAATGGATCCACGATTCTATTAGTGTTAAATTGCTTTTAACGATAAAAAACTTATAGGTTTTTTAAAAAGAATTTGCAAGAAATAATTTATCTGTCGATTGTCCATTCATATTAAACATAAGCTCAAAACGCGATCATTAGATTACAGATTAGAGATTTTTAGAAAAAGTTCAGACGGGCTACTCTCCTTCCTTGAATAAAACTCAACTGCAGTTGTTGTACATGTTTCATTGACATGATTGATTTGTTATTCATTATTGGGCTGCCCTTCAGGGCAATGCCCAATCAAAAAATGGAGGTTGCCTTGTCTGTGCAGCAAAACAACAAAATAGTGGAGAGATCAGGTTTAATCCCGTCCCCCCTCCCCCCCTCCCCTGCGTTGTTACCAAACTTCTGATTTTTTAGGAAACGGGGTGGGTCATCTCAGATACAATTTATGCTGGGGGGAACAAAACAATATTGTTTGAACACCAAACAGCAAATTACTCTTAAATTTAATGATTAGGGCTAAAACACTGAGTGAGTTGAATCCCATTTAGGATCATTGTACAAGTGACATGAAACTTCAGAGTTCTTTATTATTACTGGCAACTGACTAGTGTTCAGCGTTGCCGTATCAAAGATTTGCTAGTGATCAAAATCAAATAAAAACATACAAGCTTCAATAAAAACTTCAACCTCAGCTCTCAGGTCTAAGCAGACAATTTCTTTATTCAAGGCCTTCGGAAGAGGACAAAAAGAAACGATTTGAGGACAAATAGTTTTTTATCTTGTTTTTTTTACATTTTTCTTTTCTGACGCGATGGAACCCATGTTTTAGCAGACAGCCAATCAAGCATGAAGCATGCATTCATGTAAATATTCTGGGGTCTTTCACTTTATGGATCTTTACAGTTGTCACCGGGGGAGTACTCCCTAACATGAGCCATAATTATAGGTATATGCCGCCCCAAAGGGGATGGTTTTGTGCCATTCTGGTCTGAAAACTGGTATAGACCTTGCCCATTTTGGTCTGGAATCGGCTATGGTTTTCAAGGGAACTACCAGAGTGTATACCGCATTGTTCGTTTCAATTCCAAATGAGTAATTAAAGAATGTAAGAGAAAGATTACATATGTATACGTATTTTTTGTTGCTGCTCTAATCTATGTTTAAGTGATGACATAAATTTCTTAGGGGCCAGGTCTGAAAATGGGTGTGAAACATATCATTTTTGGTCTAAAATAGGATCAGGATTTTAAAGAACCATGAGGAACACCCCCACCAAGAATTCTCAGGAGTACCCCCCTCCCTACGCAGGACAGTTGTGAAGACATTCCATGAACTTGAATGATGTCATTTAATTTCTTTGAGATTTGGAAAATACGGGGAAGAGGAGTATTGAATTTTTGATACACAAAATTTGGCAGATCGAAACACTAATTGGCAAAGTTTCAGTCTGCACCGACAGCTCTGCTTTCTTTTATCATGTTTTTACAAACAAACGTCTGCATTCATGTCCATCCCCCTCCCCTAAGTGCAGGAGACTTTTCACGTGCCTTGTCCAGTTCGGTCAAGTCTTTATCAATACTACTCAATCGCCACACGCAACAAAAAACCTCTGGTATCCAAGGTACATCCCCAGGCATTTGTCACAATAGGTTCCTCTATCTTCCTCTTAACATCTTCTTTAGGGATCTTCAGAGGCCGTGGTTATGCTTTCGCTGGCTAATATTTTGTAGGGGCAGTACTATTCGAACGGACTGTGAAGGCATTGCAAATCTCTTATACTTTCTTTAACCAAGACTAGACTATATTTTGTAGGGGCAGTACTATACGAACAGACCGTGAAGGCATTGCAAATCTCTTATACTTTCTTTAACCAAGACTAGAATTTTAAAAAAGGGGGACAATTTTAGCCTCCCACACATACCATCTTTTGACTCATCAAGCAATGGGGAAGGAATGCATCACAAAGCCCCACGAACATCTACATGGTAGACTAGGATGTAATTTTGGTGCAGCATGACAAATTATTGTCACGCAAGCTGGCAGACCAATGTACACTCATTATGGGGGTCTTGTTTCAGTCTAATTCTTTACTTGCCATTCAATAATTCTGCAGTGTGCTACGTTATTCGATAACTCGTGCCCTGAATACCGCTTAAATGAAGTTTGATGTGTTGTTTACACTTTCTATCTCCACTAAAAAAAGTATCCAAAATATGAAAGAGTTCCTTTCTTCTAATGATAGACTTGCTGGCTTTTCAAGCCCGAGTTCACCTTTTTGAATTTAGTTCTAAGTTGTTGTTGTACTGTTACATGTATTTTGTAATTTGCAGTTTACAATAATATTGTGGTTCACTTTTATCCTTGGTTTAAATTCTACTTTCTTTTGTTTCAAACACATTATCATATATTACCATACCCAAATTCAAAGGAAAATAAAATTTAAACCAAGGACAAAATTAACCCCCAACATCTACTATTGTGATTGATCTACATTGTGTACTATTGTGATTGATCTTGATGCATAGTGATTTTTTGTGATTTCTTTTGTGATTTCTTGCACTAAATACGCCTTTTATAGCTTGCTGGGAGAGTTTTTAAATTCCAGGTGTGTTTGCAGGTTACATTTTCTTAAACATTAATGTCACCATTCCACTTAAGATACGCATGAAAGGTAACACAACTAAACAGCGCATGCAGGCAAATAAGACAATAACTACAAGATGGCATAATAAGGGGGGGACACAGCCCTGTGGTAGGTTCTAGTGACTTCAGGTTATGCGCACAGCAAAAACACAAGCCTCACTTATCGCCCCACTACCGTGGGGTACGACAAGAGTATTGGCAGAGCCTTGTAATGACCAGGTCTGAAATAGCAGAACTTTATAGCTAGACAGCGTCTCAAATCTCGACCAATGAATACAGTTGTACCATAAGCTACCTAGTCTTATCATGATTAAAGTCTAGCCATGAATAGGGCCTTGAAAACAGGGACCAATCTGCGCGATGCTAAGAAAAATATGGTGACAAATATACGACAAATTAGTCAGGTTCCAACCACAAACAGCTTTTGTTTGTATCTTAAAATTAGCGTGCTTTCATTCGTAAATAAGGCTTTAAAGATCGAACGGAGCATACATTGGGGTAGGCTACCTTAGCCTAATCCCCCTGGGGCTTCATGTGCCATTAACTGCATTTACCATCTGGTAAATGTCTCATTAATGTCACTTTTCCGCTTAAGATACGCATGAAAGGTAACACAACTAAATAGCGCATGCAGGCAAATAAGACAATAACTACAAGATGGCATAATAAGGGGACACAGCCCTGTGGCAGGTTCTAGCGACTTCAGGTTATGCGCACAGCAAAAACACAAGCCTCACTTATCACCCCACTACCATGAGGTAGGACAAGAGTATTGGCAGAGCCTTTCTTATCTCCCCAGCGCCGCACGGGCTGGATTGGACAAGATTAAGGCAAATGAATACGATGGCAAGACACAAGAAATGCCAAAAGCTTGGGGGAAGTCACAACGCAAGACTTAACCGCCACGGATGCATGAAATGCATCCTCCCAAGCAACCCAAACAAAGTCTAAATCAAGTCCCCTGACACACTAGCCATTTGGGGAACAGCAGAGAGCACGACAGCTTCAGGAGTATGAATATACATTTGGTAACAGACACCCAAACAGCTTTCCAGGACAGAACACAATAATTAATATTACTAAGCGCAAACCTTGCGTAGGCCTGTGATGGGCTGGCACTGATTTGAGGTGTTTCTGCCTGATACGAAAACCCTAAAAACCCGTTGGGGAAAAAAAGAGAAGGTATTCTCCCACAAATGCAGGTACATAACCTCTAGAGAATGGGGCAACCAGTGCCAGCAAAATTCAAGTCAGATAATTTGTAAATGCAGTTCATAAAGTGCAAAGTCCATGATGTAAAAGGGACCAGGTTCCAAGGCAGCAACAGAACTCTTACGATGCAGACGGAAGGCGAACTCAGACATCACACTTCTTGGTGGCAAAGAGAACAAATGACAAAACATTCCACATGGCCAGTGGAGGCAGAAGGTAAGTGAGACACGGCACTAGGTCACCCAGAGAGTAAAACCTCGCGGTTGGATGCGGAGATACAGCAGTGCAGGAATGCAAGAACAAAACAAAAAGCACAGAGTTAAACTGAGAAGGGATCAGAATAAGATCACCTAATAACCAAAAGAGGCAGGAATTTATTGTTTTTTGTTAATTTTTATTTTAAATATAAAAGGAACTGATGAGTAAAAAGTCAGCTATGACTGACAACATCTGGTGATCGAATTGGGTTATCAAAGGAATGGACCACTGATAGATAGCCACAGTTAACTTTCCAGCAAAGCTGCATTGGACAAGAGTGGCACTATATAATAATATTATAAGGTAAGGAGGTACTAAAACCCCTACAATTCAGGCCTCATCTCTTGCGATAGCTGCTCTTTAGTTGTGGCATTCCATTGGTATTTACACTTTACCCGTCTTTTACAGATTAGGACCTAATTACGGGGTGAAAATTTGTGTACGCGCTTGAAGTAAAGTTAGATTTGCTAGTTGGGATTGAAGTTAACAGTAGCTGCAAACATCATTATGCAAGTTGTACATGTGAGCAGGAATACGGTTGTGCCAATATTGCCATGTAGATAACAGCTTAATAGTCATACCCCCAGGGAAATATAATAAGTACAGAAGCCATTTATGTGAGAGAAAAAAGGTGGCATGGCATGATCTGTATCGTTACACCAGCAGAAATAACTATAGAGCTTCTTTGTTAGGGAATACTAACTAAGGTAAGAGGGGCATGTACGTAGAACCAGAGACATAACACTAGTGGAGACAAACTGATCCCAGTGAAACAGAGAATGGAGGTATATACTAGCAATAAGCAGAACAAATATGGAAGAAACTATGAAATTATGGGGCTAACATATCACTGCATATAATATTATTGAATATAAGCTTAATGTTTTTTTTAGACGCATTCATAAATGACCCTGGCTAATGTAACCCAGAAAAAAATTCAGGGATACCATGGACTGGCACGACTTAGAAGGTAACAGGGTTTGACCAGTGTGCCCAGAGCCAAAGGTACGGGGAGAATAGGGGATAACACCAAGACAAATCAGCCCTGTACCAGATATGATCGCTTACCTATAGCAGGGAAGAGTATCATGGCTGAAAGGCCGGAAAACGGCTTTGCGCACCCATGCAAATGAATTAAATTGAGTGAAGACTAGTAATTGGCTGAAAATTAACCACTGCTCTACCTTAAACTAAAATGACAAGAAAAACTGCCAGAGCTAATAGAAAGAACTGTTACAGACCGGCCTACAATTGCCTGTTTGATGCTGCAAAATACTGATTACATTAGAGAACCACAGATATAAAAGGATGGACAACGTCTCCCATAAGAAACTAGCTTACCATGTAAATAACGCTAAGGGAAGGTAGCAAAATTAATAAACGATGGCATCAAAACTGAACACCTCAATCATCACCAAAATATTTATATTTAGAACTGCGACACTTGCCAAGGAACGGTATCCAGCGATAAAAGGCTTCCAGTGAAAATTTAGCTATAAGAACGTTCGGTTAGAACCATGTCTACGAAAACAAATATAATGGTTTGCAGTGTATTTTAGTATTGAACGGCGGGGAAGAGTAACTTAATCCTGCCATGACGATATTTATATGCACATGAACTAACTATTTGCCAACATGGAATTTGAAACCACGTATTACAAAAAATACATGCCGCGTATTTGTATGCCCGTCCCAAGGGAAAAATGCGGCCTCTGAAACCAAGATGATTGGAGCTTCATCGGACTTTTAAAAATATTAAAATGGAAATAAATAGTAGAATCGAACAATGTAGGAACTGAGCCATGTGAGAATGGCAGCAAGACGGGGAGGACTGGACAAAAAACCCACAAACTCGGGCCTAAGAATGTGTAACGTTTGTAACGCAATGCGTGAATAGGAGATCAAAACAGCGGGGAACAGCATAAGGAATGTGACAAAGGAAAAAACAACCTCCTTTCAGATCTCAAGCCTGAAGCAAACAAAAGGGGAGGAAGGGGCATAACGGCGAAACGGATAAATGAAGAAAATAGCAAGATAAAGAAAAAGCACTGTACCTGAAGAACAGCGGCACCCAAACGACGCTTGACGTACGGTAGACGTAGAAAGCAGGCGACGACACAACCACAGGACTGCACCAAGCGATAAAAAAGGCTTCCAGCGGAAAGTTTAGCTGAAGAACAAAGGCCCCTAAACGGGGTAGACGTAGAAAGCAGGCGGCGACAGAGTGAGCTGGGCGATGAAAAGGATCTGAGGAACCTGACTATGGAGATTGGTTGCCAATCCAGTTGTGGCCTTTTCCTGGGTTCCAGAGGAGATATATATACATTTTTTATCGATCCATCACTGGAGACTTATCAAACCGTAAGCATGGTGTACTCGCTGAAGAAAGACGGTAAAGAGCGTGGTGCCAAAAATGGAGAGATCATGCACGACAAACTGGATTTTTGGGCTAACTAAAAACTGACCAAGGGAATGGAGAAAATCTTAGAATGCGCGATGGCCGATCACGGTAGCAGGGTACAGAGAGTTACTCAAATATTGTGAAGACTCAGCTGGGGATCTGCGTAGAGCATCGATGAAAGCTAGAACAAACCAACGTGTAACACGTGTACGGGGTCGAGGATCCAGGAAAGGTGCAAATGTACTTCATGAATGAAGGACAAACTGACGACAAATGGTAGCTAAGCCGGTTAAGCGAAAGAAGAAATTAATCGAAGAGGACTTGTAACTTTAGGCATCTAAAGGGGAAGACGCATTGTAGCCGCCCCAAATTGTACACAGGTTAACTGTAATTATAAATGACCCGGCAGAACAAAATTACTGTAACTGTTTGCATTCGTGCAAGCTAGATGAATAATGACCAGGTCTGAAATAGCAGAACTTTATAGCTAGACAGTGTCTCAAATCTTGACCAGTGAATACAGTTGTACCATAAGCTACCTAGTCTTATCATGATTAAAGTCTAGCCATGAATAGGGCCTTGAAAACAGGGACCAATCTGCGCGACAAATTAGTCAGGTTCCAACCACGAACAGCTTTTGTTTGTATCTTAAAATTAGCGTGCTTTCAGTCACAAATAAGGCTTTAAAGATCGAATGGAGCATACATTGGGGCAGGCTACCTTAGCCTACCCCCCTTGGGGCTTCATGTTTCATTAGCTGCATTTACCATCTGGTAAATGTCTTATTTAACCCCTCTCTCAAAAGGTGCTTAAGTGGGGATTTGAAGATTTCATTTTAGTGGCTTAGAGTTTATTAGCTAAATTTAATTGCTTATTATAACAACTGAAGTATATAAATGAATCAGAGGCTTCACCTTTAGCCCTGGCTAAATCTATATATTAGAAATATCTATAGCTATCTAAATAAGCATATGAATATGCATATAATGTGAAATATTGATAAAGAAATGATGATTGTTAACTGCCTCTAGAAGAACTGACAAATGCCCCACCCCAGGGCAGAGGTTTTCTGACAAATTCCCCACCGCCGAGACCCACAAGATGACAAATACCCGACAAATGCAACAACTACAACAATCTTATAAATTCATGAACGAGATGGCTTCCACCCGCACCCTTTCACTTTAGAAAACTATCCTCTGTGAGGCTATTTTGCCACGAATATTTTTCATATAAACGAATTAAAAGAAGAATGGCATTTGAACAACTTGCAGGAGTTGCATTACCCTTCAAGCAGACGCTACGTTTTCGCTGGGTGAGCTGGCGTGCGAAAAGTTTTGCACGACACAGCTCACAAAGCCAAAATGTAGCCTCTGCTCACAGGGTAGAGTTGCATTTGCAATTACTCGTTTTATAACCTTTCAACGACTGAGATTTTACAATTTACTCACTTACCGTGATTAAGTATCTTTAACGCTGCTTCCCAGGCAAGAGAACAGACTGTTCAGCGTCTCCTGAGGTTCATTTTGCTTAAAAACACTGTCGCACTTCCTTGCAATTCGCAGTTTGCTTCGAAGATGGCGCCCACCGGCGCCCACAATTCCCGAGAATTCCCGACGGGCTTCCTGGGGGTTTCCCCACTTCCGGGAAGTTTCCTCGTTCCCAGGTCTATGGCTGGGAAGGGCGTTAGCTGACCCCATTTGTCATTTTACGGCCAGTGCAGGCTTTTGTGCTCAAAAGTGAATTTTCCCAGAAATTTTAGTACTTTGCATAAAATTTATTCACTGCAACTCCCTTAGATTTTCAAGTTGAACCTAGCGAACAAAAAAGATCAAGTTTCGTTTGGTTCAAATCGCGACCACGTGAATTAAGGCCAACTATACTAAAAACAAACAAGCCCTTCCACGAACCCCGCATTGATCACCGACATCCCTGCAGTGGGGTTCAGTTGTAACCCTCAGAATTTAATACGCCCGTGAATTGCGGCAAGCGACTCCCGTAAGCAAATTTAAGACAAAATTGAGTCGCCCCAATTTTTAAACACAGCCTCCAAGAAAGCAGCTAGCAACCCTCATTGTTTCAAATTTTAATATTTTATTTAATCGTAGTTAGGTGGATGGACAGTTGATTACAGGTAATTTTATAATCTGACGCAAACCAGCGATAACTACGCCGGGACTTGTTGACTGTGGTCTTTGCGTGATATTATTTAAAGAATCGTGTTGTCTCCGACTTTGTTTGATCCCTGAGTGACCTGAGTCCTTGCACTGCTTGCAGCTTGAAGTCGTGTAAGTACAGTTTATTTATGTTCACATTTAGCACATTGCTTAATACATTGGCATTATTGTATGTGAGAGAGACGGCATGAAACCGCAGAATATAGATCTTTATTCGTATTTTTACCAGTACGTTGCGATCCCTTTTTTTTGTTGTTAAAAAGCTAGATGCAAATAATTTTTACTTTTTTTTGTTCTTTTTCACAGCTTTATTGGGTGCTCCTCATGTGATATACAATATAAATTTATAATACAACAAAAAAAAAAAGAAGCTAAAACCCAAAAGGGGTAGGTGCAACGGGACTAACGTCCCATGCGAGGCACCGCCCCTAGATTAAGACCTAGGCTAAAAAAATAAAATGAGTACACAAACTTTCGTGCAAAGCAAAAAATAAAATAAATTATGAGTGGCATGGGCACGTAGGGACTATTGTCCACGTGCAGGGGTAATTGATTTCATATACCCGCGAAAGGTGAGTGCTCATTAATTTGCCAACAAAAAGTTGAAAGGCCTTAGCCGAGGAAAAACTAGTTGGGGGTGCTAGCTTACAAACATAGTTCCATAGTTTGACAATACGGTTAAAGTACGAGGCCTGAAAAGATGATGTTTTGCAAAAAGGGGTGCGAAAATTAAAGGAGTTTCATAGTCTTGTACGATCATGCACCGTAATTTTTAGGGAGTTATTATAACTCCAAAAATGGAGTAAAAATTTTAGGTACAGGATAACCCCTTTTTTGGGGTTATTTTAACTCCTAATTTAACTCCGAATTTGGGGTCATTTTTACTCCTGAAAAAGAGTTCTTTTTACTCCCAGTCTGGAGTTAAAATAACTCCGAAATGGGGTTACTTTTACTCCTTACATGGGTTGTTTTTACTCTTTTTAGAGTTAATTTAACTCTGAAAGTGGAGTAAAAATTTTAGGTACAGGATAACTCCTTTTTTGGGGTTATTTTAACTCCTCAATATCTGGGGTCACTTTTACTCCTGAAAAAGAGTTCTTTAAACTCCTTTTTGGAGTTAAAATAACTCCACGAAAAATAACTCCACTGTAAGGAGTTAAATTAGCCCCACTAGAGGAGTTATTATAACTCCCTGAAAATTACAGTGTGGGAAACAAAAGATACATAATTCCATTCATTACTTCTTCATCTGTTCTCCTCGCACTATAGCATCTCCAAACACTTGGCTGCCTTAACAACGGAACAACCCTGCGATAAGACATTGTAAAGAGGGCTTAAACATGAGTAAAATAAAGAGAAATAAAGGCCATTTCGTTTACGAGAAAGCCCATGTTTTTTAAAAGTTCACTGTGCCGCCATGATGGACGGGCTCAATTGAAAAGACTAAATTTACAGATTACAATATCAGTAAAATAGTAAATACTAATAAACTGACGTAGGCTTAAAATAGAATGCAAGATTCCTTAAAAATAAGCCACCTGCTATTACTGAATAACTTGTAAATTATTATATAATTTAAAAAGGATAAAAATACAATTTAAAAATATATTAAGGCATGTGACATTGACCCCTTTCACTATCATAGATGCATAATAAATAAGTATAAAAGCTAAATTAAAAATATAATCATAGGAAATCTGAATTAAACTTAGCATAATAGGGAAAGGAAATGAGACTCTACGAAAAAATGACAAGGAGGACGACTCCCTGATTCACAAGCGACAAATACGAAAAAGGAAGAAATTCTTAAAAGTTTGTGTGCTACTAAAAGGGACAACTAGCCTCAGAATGTCAACGTTTCTCAGCGGCTCGATAAACGTATCCCAAGCTATTTTGGAACTAATGAGTCGGGATTAACGTCTTGCCAACATTATATGAAGGTGTGGTTATAAACAAATACAAATTAAGCTTTATATCAAACCAAGATCAGCTTTTATGATCCCCATAGTGTAGTTAGTTATTACTCAGTGCCGCGTTTGCTTTGACTCGTTCAGTACTACCTGGGTGCTGCAGTAAGAACGATGCTAATATATAGTTCCAGTTTCAGTGGATCAGTCGTAAGTAAAGACGAAATCCAGACTGTACTCGTCGTGTTAATTACAAGTGGAATTTTCTTTTTGCATAGGGTTTATCGATAAGAGGTGACAAAGTCAAGTCCATGTGCCGAAACTTTGAATCGGCTGCGAAAGGACCCTGTCACACCAAGGAAATTAGACCCTAACAGCGGGGATAGCAACAACTTCGTGAAGCGTCTTCAGTTTAAATTAAAAGGTGAAGCCAATTCCGCCTGAAATGCGATGTCCATAGGTGATTTCCATTAGAACTTATAATAACCAATTAAGCCTAAAGATTATACGACCTCCGCTCAGAAAACACTTATTTTCTTACAATGACTGCTAATGAAAAAAAATATGTTAAAGAGAAGGAAAGGCCCCACTATTCAAACAAGTATAAAGGTGCTCATTAACGGATCCCAGAGAGAGAATATATTGAGCAGCGAAAGAGAGGGCTACCACCAAGCTGCAGGTAATCAGTTTATAGTAGGACAGAGCGCTAACCAATAATATTGCTGCATTTGTCCAATAACAACAGGGAAAAAGTGATTGGCGATCACTACTAAGTCTTATAATTCTATATACAAACAACAGGGGGTTTGATATTCCTTGATCAAACAGTAGGTAAACAAATTCAATAGCAGTGGTTCTTACACGAAAAGAAATAGTCCGGCAAGAGTTAGCGCCCATGATTGAACTTACACTCAATAAACTCAGACAGGGAATCAGATACTCGTCCATCCCTTTTAATGAGCTACCTCGTCAAAGCGACAGGGACGGCGATTCCTTTAAAGAAGGTATTGAAGTAAAAAAATAAGGTTTGTTCCAAGTAATCCTATTTATTTCACTGTTATTGCCGAGAGCCAATCTTACCTTGGTGAAATAGATCTGAATGTGCTTAGAGTGCCATGAAAGCGTAGACAAGGAGAGAAATTTCTTTGACTGAGAATAAGACTTAGAAACAAAAACTAAAGTCATGCTGTTTACCTTTCTGTTATCGCTGAGAGTTTTGATCTTATCTTGTACAAAGTGATAATGAACTGTTTATTCTTTAACCGCTGAAATTACAGTCTAAAGAGCAAGCCCTACGCAATTTCATTTTTCATTATATGCGCGCATATATTTGCAACCGGCTAAGGCAGCCTAACCTGGTTCTGCCTTTGAAACGTTAAATTTCGCAGATTCATTTCTTGAAACCAAAGTGTTTTGCACGCAGTGAACCGGATGAGTCAAGTTTCTACGTTTAACCCAAAAAGAAAACCGGTGGTTTCAAAAGGGAGCACAATTAACAATCTGGAACTCCACTACAACAACGGAAGCGAACCGCCTTTGCTCTTTTTAAAAGTTTTTCTTTGTTTGTTTAATTTTCCTTGATAAAAAGATTGTGTAGCCCTGTGCCTTGAAAAAATCTCAAGAAACAAGTCATTTTTTAAAGTTAATGAATCGGATAAGATCGCCTTCAGATCAATTATCCTCAATTTAAGTAATATACTTAAACATGTTGAACATTCAGCGAAATCAATCCAGCTGAACCACGCCTCTTGCCCCCTTTTTGAAAACAACTCAGTTCTTCTTCTCTTATATATTACTATCTGTTAGCCGTCCTTGCTTGTTTTTTTACGCCGTTCATGCATGGGTATTTTTAAAGAAAAACAATACAACTTGAATCTTAGTGTATTAAATAATAAACAATTTCGAACGTAAAACAAAAGAAAACACTTTTACCGGTGGCAGGAGCCCGCGGCATTCCCTCGTTTCCTATTTTTTATTTTAAATAAGATGTTATAAGGACCTTAAGTAACAAGAACGCTTACGTCAAAAATGGCAACCGGAAGATGATATTTCAGTGCTCCAAATTCATGCAAAAAATTCATAGCACAGGAGTTAACACAAAGGCCCTGGAAATAGTTGTGTCGGAAAGATGCGTTTTGTCAGGCGAAGAATCAAACTTTCCGTTGCTATTCATTACGTCTTGGAGCAAGTGTTTTCGTTCCTTAAGCTCTCTATTAGCTCTCTGGGCAACAAGGCATACGGTTCTTATGCTATAACTCCAAGAAACGATTTTGGAAGAATTTAATTCTAATTAGTTTAACGATAGCTGGAAAGGCATGCAACACCTCGAAATCGCTTACAGTTACCAGCCCGTATAGCATGCATGAAAATAATGTGGGCGCCAGAAAGAGCAGAACGCGCGAGGGAGACAAGGCCCTCTCGCGTGACTCTCTCGTGCGCCTCGTCCTTTTTTGCTTTTTAGGGCTGCTACGAAAGCTACTGAGATATCATTTGTTCTTTTTTCAGACCTTTGCCATGGCACAAGTTTTTTTGCTCCTTTTTGGTTCAGCTTTTCTGGTGTTGTCATCGTCTCAGAAAATGAGTCCTAAGTGCCTTGAACTGTATAAACGAAAAACCAATGGCTGCAGTGTCCCTGTAGGCGCCTGGGTTCCCTACAAAAGAACTTTTACTTCCCGTTGTTACAAACATGATATCTGCTACACCTGTGTAAGAATTACCTGTTTTGTGAATATCAATAATAGTTTAATATGTCGTGAACTTTCCCTTTGTTGAAAGCCGATAGTTCCGTCCTGGCAGTCCGTTAACGAAACTAATTTAGCCCGGCTTAAAAATAGATCGTCTGAATCCTTAAAAGAGGGTAGCAAAGGGGGAGTTATGGTCCCTTTCACCCACAAATTTTTACAAATTTCACATATCACGTTGGTTATAAACCAACATTCACGATTCAGGAATCTCACCTGCTAATCAAGGGACCTAAGAACCGACACACGGTCATAATGGCTTCCAATTCGCATTTTATTTGACGATTGCAGCTTCTTCCCGCTTTTCCTCTCATTAGAATGTAGGTTTGGCGATCTAAAATGGCGTTAACGAGCAGTCGCGAATGTAGGAAATTCGTGTTTCCAGGCATCTTGCGTTCAAATTGAAAACACATCAACACCCCCGATGCAATTTCTTTTTACCCTAGCGACTGTAGCCTTCGTGGCAAAAAAACAACACGAGAATTGCTGCGGTAGCCGGACGAATTGATCCGAAAGATAACAGCTGGTCACAAGCAGTTTTTAAGGTCTAGTCTTTTGGAAATAATTTATTTATTAACCGGGACAAAAACGCAACGCAAAGAATGGAGCCAACGGTGCTGTTTAATCTATCTTTCCTTTATCGTTAATTCTCACGTAATGCGACAAATAATTCACGAGTCCCGCAAATCTTAGAAGATAAATCACGCTTCGAATGCCTAACTAGTTTCACGGATCACGTTTTTATTTTGGGGACTTTTACGGGCCTACCGCATTTCTTTGATTAAACGCCGCCCTCGATCAAACGCCGCAGATGGAAGCAAAACTATCAACAAACGCCGCCTTCTAATAAGCGCCGCACCTAATCAAAAGAATGCGGCGTTTACTCTGGGATAATAAGAAAAACCTCGGTACAACTTGGTAATTTACACCATCCAGACATTTACGATTCTATCTCAGTAAAATAAGAGAGACATTGGAACCTTTAAAGTACATAATATTTACAAACGATTTACAATAACTGTTGTCAGTGATATGAAAAAGTGATTTCGAAATAAATCCGCCCCAGAATAAACGCCGCATATGGAAACGCTAAAAATTTAAAAACGCTGCGGCGTTTAATCGAATAAATACGCATAAACCCTTTGCTACCCTCTTAAAAGGGCTGTGTCACTGCTGCCTTATTCATCTTGTTTTTAATGGCAGTTTGGCGTCTTTTATTTTTTCGCCTTTTTGTCGCTAACCGACTCTAGTTCTTTGTTCTTTGCTCCGACACTGCATTCCCGCAAACGATTGCTACCCAGGTAAAGGCTCGTCTCACTGATACGTTTTTCATTCTCCTAAATCAGGGTGTGCGTTTTGGATGGACGCGGAAGCACTGTGATGAAACATTCAGAAATGAATTGTACAATGTGTGTAACAACAGGAATCACAGAAAGCGAGGGTTTTTCCGCAAGAATTTTGCCGCTAACGGGTATTATAACGCCGTTAGATTGGCAGGCCACCGTTACTGGGTAACAAACTCGCCTCCATGGTGCATTGAAAGCGATGTCAAGACCTGCGGGGATCCCAACATTTCCCTGCGGTAGACCACAAAATGTAACTTACTGAAATGTAAAGAAATGTGGCCAAATTGAAGTTAATAAACAACGTTCGTCGCGTGCGTAGATTCAAAAGATAGTGAGTTTTCTTTTTGTTGTTACAGAACTGTTGTCTTTGTTTCTTTGTTGAAAGCACAAATAACAAAACTCAACACCCTGGATTGAAATAAACGACTTTCCATAAGAACTTAAGTCGAGACCTTGTAGTTGGGCACAAAAGTGGACGGGTCCCTTAGTGCATACAGTTTTTGCTAATTCTGAGGCAGTCAACTGTGGTACTTGTTGCTAAGCTCATGTTTCAAAATGGCATCTGACAGGACGAAATGGAGTAACTATGTACACAGTCACATGTTAGGTACTCAAGGTGTGAACACAATGCCGTTTTGTGCTGGTACCGAGGCACTGGCTCCCGGGCTCCAAGTGTGGACAGCCCCTAATTGTTTTCGAATGCCCACAATCGGTCAAGTATAGAGTACCTTGGGTACTTACGTTTTACATAGAAAAACTAGGGTTCGATACATTATGCTCGAAAATTCAAACCAGGAGGCAGCGTGGCCGAGTGGTTAGAGCGCTAGACTTTCAATTCGGAGGCCCCGAGTTCAAGTCCTGCGCCGAGCTCTTGCTCTCTGTGGTCATGAGTTCAAATCCTCGACCACGCTTGTAAATAAATAGCCGACTGGTTCGCCTCCGGCCAGTTGGGATTCTTAACCCTGTTTCAGGCATTTGCTCGGCCTCACTAGCATTAGTACTATAAATACTGCCGAGGGTAAAGAAAGGACATTATTATTATTATTATTATTATTATTATTATTATTATTATTATTATTAAAAGCATCATGCTTTTGAGCGTCACCCATTCTCGTCCCCAGGGCCCGTCGTTTCTCTTAGTCACGTGGTCTTGACTGATCGGTTTTGCTCTAGGGACGAGAATGAGCGTCACCCTGAAAATCATAGTTGCATTATACCGAAATTATGTCGGAGAACTATGCTTAGTTGATGCTGGAGAAATTTATACCCTTCCCAAACAAATATCGTCCATATGTTGACAACAAAATGTCTTAATGTTTCGAAAGCGATACAAGCAAAAACAGATATATTGATGGTTTTCACAGTGACGGCATCAAATTGTAAAGTCAAAATAGCGAGGTTTTACGCACTCTTATTTACACTAGGTTAAAGATAAACAAAAGAATATATCTTTGCACAAGTTTCCATTCCCGTAGCATGTTTCATTTCGAAAATACAACAATTTGAACTTCCGAGTTTTCACATTGCGTTACACCAAAACAGGAATGCTGTCTCGTTGAAAAAAAGTCTCCTCTCTTGATTTTCAGCAGTATAGCTATTTCAAGTGTTAGAAAATATGTTTGTGCGCACGTATGCTAGTTCTTGAGGGAAAAGAAAGAGCGTTTATAGGAAAAGTCAACTCCAGATGTTTTTAGTTAATTTCGGGCGGCCATATTGCGCACCAAAACTGTACCCCAATACAACACCAATATGGCGTCTCCTAGCCTGTTCCAGGCTCCAAGATAGGAGTGAAAAGTACTTCAGTAAGAGGAAATGCGAAAAACGCGCGCGGGCTGGGGAGAGACATATTTCCCGCCTCCACCGCCCCCTTTCCCAAGTCGCGCGCGTCTTATTTTCGCTTTGCTCGATTTAATATGTCCCCACCATACTATCTCAGAGCCTGGCACAGGCTAGGCGTCTCCATACAAAGCTATACAAGAGTGCGTGAAACGTTTCGGCAAATAACTCAGAAACTGTGGGCCACAAAGACATGAGACTATATATTAGTATTTTATAACATTTCATTTTCTTGGCTTCTTCCACTGGACAGTTTCCAATTTATTTTTTTGTTGCGTGACAATGAAAACGATCTATATTACTATTCCAATTTCCGGACTGATGTTAAATTCTCTGCGAGAAAAGCTCTCTTTTATGGACTCAAAAAATCATTTTTTGATGACTTCGATGCGAGAAAGGTGTAATTGCCTATAAAAGGCGGGAAACGTGGTGCAAGATCAAGTTCGCTGTGGTTTTTGATTGGACGTATCATTTTCCTCTACATCCTCTACATCCTCATACTTGAGATTCTGATTGGCCGTATAATTTTGTTCACGTGAGAAATATATTGTTCGCTCCTCTGATAGGCTACAACTCAGTTGCGTATAAAAATTCACGACTGTTTTCAGAGAGTATATCAGCGAGTATCTCAGTAAGTATAATAATAAATAAAGTAAAGATCAAATTGTTGATGGTTTATATAGTTTCAATATGAATGCACGATGACAATTAGGAAAAATTATGCATCAACCAATAACTGTAATCTTATCAGTTCTAGTGAAATTTTAAATATCGCTGTGTAAACACGTTTTGTTTTCACAAACTGATAAAGAAGGGACTAGGAAACTCTATAACAACTCTTTACTACTACTGCTATTGAGTTCTAATTGCTTCACTCAGAACTTGTGTCCATTCTTAAACAGATAAATTTGAAAACGCCATCCGTCATCACTGATCTGTAAATTTCAAGTGAAACGCGTCTTTCGCTCCTTCGCTGGCGAGTTTCCAAAGATATCACGTGATTTTCACGCCTTCCGCGTTTTCAAAAGTTTTGTCCAACCGTATTCCGTCCAATAAAACGAAAGACGGCGTTTTCAAATTAACCCACTTTATGGAACTCGGTTTTTGGAAGGTTCCATTTTCGGTGGACAATGTATCCGCACTAGAGGGACTGAAGGCCTAATAGTAAGAATAAAGTTGAGTTTTCGAATACATCCAGCCTAGTATGGAAGGCCGAGCTTAAAACATTAATTACTTCCAAAGGTTCCACAGGTGGATCACTAATTGGCCGGGATTAACTTACAGCGTAATAGCTCATAACATTTATAGGCTTACGGTCCGGTTTACGCCTAGGTGAACAACAGCAGGTTATTTTCAAACCTTCCTATCCAAATCCATTAGTAGCGGATGACAGGAATTTTGCTAATTCCATTCTTGTTCGCCATCGCTGCAGTTTGCATGAGAAAACGTTCGCCGGTAAAGTTTCTCCTAAATCGTGAAGACTGGTGAGTTTGATTGTGGGTTATAATTGTCATATACGTAGCTGAATTTTTAAAAAATGTTTTTGCGCTCAACTCCTAGTTTTGCATCCATTTTTGTCCTTAAGTATCCTTCATAAACCAAGGAATATGGCAAATATTCTTGCTTATTTCTCTTCTTCTCCTCTAATGTTCTCTCCATTTCCTCTGGTTCTTCTTTTCTAATCCTTTCCTCTGCCTACTCCAGCATGATTTTCAGACGCTAGTTAAATGGCTGATTTTCTGTAAGCACACTCTCAAAAAAACGTCAGATGTTTCCAACGAATGCGACGAATATAGCTTACATACTGACCTCTCGTTTCACCTCCTTTTGGGCCTTTCAGAGCCTCATAGGGTTTAGTGTCAATAATAACTGTGCTACTGACTTAGTGGGGAGTGAAGCACGTAAAACTAGTTAAATCAAGTGATTTTACAAAGAAAATAATTGAAGCATGAGGTTAATGAATGAATGACTGAAGTCTTTATTGAAAAAATTAGACCTAGCAGACATGTCGCCTTTACAATCGTAAGGTGAATACAATCTAAAATCTACAATAAGATGGTATTTTAAAATGAATACGTCATAAATAAGGAACGACGCAATGAGATCACTCGAGTTTGAAGAGAAGTATTTTTGCAAATGGATGCTTGTCACGTAATTTTTCAGTTCTTAGAGTTGAAGTTCGTGCCCCTTATTCTTAGTTTTGTTGACCTTTTGGCGGCAGAAAATCTTGAAGTGGCTGACTTTTTTCGTGGTGACGATATTTTTTATCTTTGACTGAGAGTCTGCTTTTATATCCATTTATTAAGTGTATTGCATTCCCTTTTTACTACTGGCGATCAGGCATTATTATTGTTATTATTATTATTATTATTATTATTATTATCATTTTTATAGTATTTTTTTGAGAAGAGAGTTCATAAAAGAACGAGACGTCGAAACCTAGTGTTCAGTCAATCAGAACAGGACTGCGTGTCAGAAGTACTGTGTCGAGTCTGAATCAGTCATAAAGAACTTTTAAAATTCTGGCTTTTTTGTCTATGATCTTGTAAATAAATGTATCAAGCCCTTCTTCCCATGAAAGACATAATAGAGATATAGGCAAGGCATGATCGCAGGCTTCCTATTCACAAATGTCCTCATTATGCTAACAAAAGAGCGCAAGGTAACTATTTCTCCTTGTAATATCGATGCTTTGCACAACAGAGTGGTCATGAGAATTACGCACATGATCACACAAGATGAATTTGCTTGATATACTATCAACTTCTCCCCACTGCTTCTGTAGGAAATGAATAGGGGCAACAAAGGAGAATTCAAATTTTGATCTTAGGGTTTAAAGGGTTAAATACCGCCATAATAGGATAGCACACCTCCCTAACTGGCCCTCAGGACGGCTCACCCTTTTAACTTTGCAAGGAAATTTAGTTCCGCCTCCCTACTAACAAAAGGATTACTAATTTCCCACAGCTAGACCTCTTGTCACAACTCGAAGCACAACACTTTTATCAAGGAACGTGCCAGGTATAAAAAATTACGATTCTTTACGACAGAGTTTACAAATTAAAGACAGAACTATAAAAAAATTAACTGACTTAAACCCAAATATTAGTGCACGTAAAATCCAAGAAAAATCAGAAACCACAAGGTCAGAACGCGTACTATTGTAAATGAGTGACAAAAGAGTAAGCTGACTACAAAGTTAAGCCATGAAAAAACGGGACATTAATAAAAACGATATTTTTTTAAAAAACGACCAGCCTATAATTCCCACAGTGATTTATGGCAAGGAAGAACGGTTTCTTAGGAAACAAAATCAAAATGAAATAAACGAATCGAAATACGGACATGTTTCTCTTTCCACAGACCTCCGCAATGTGGAAGAATACAGTGCTCATGTTTGCCTCGATGCTGTTGTTTTCCATAACCCTCCAAGTGATGTCAAAGGAAAGGTGTCCCATAAAAACTAATGGCTGCAGTGTCCCTGGACGGCTTCCGTTCTTCTACAAGAAGACATTTACCCCTGCTTGCGATAAGCACGACGTTTGCTACTCCTGTGTAAGAATTGCATAATCAGTCGTTGTCCATTCGAGTTCGCTATGACCGCTGAACTAAAGAAGTGAAGACGCATTTTTTTTACAGGCTTAGCCTCTATCTGAAGTAATATATTCACAAATTCCAACGAGAAAAAGACCTGTTTATTACTCTGTCTATTGTGTATACAGCTATTTCAAGAAAGGTTGTCGGAAAAAGTGCACGCGACAATCCCGAAAGGTATTGTGGGTGACTTTGAGTTCACTGTTTTCCAAAGAATTTTCAAAGAATGGCACGAGACGCCATGGACGTATGTTTGCGAGTGCTAAAAGAAAGCAACAAAAGTAGATTCGACAGCTATAGTGTCAGGAACAGTGCATTGATCATATCCCATATTACCTTTCAGGATTGTCACGTGCACAGTTTTTCCGACAACCTTTCTCGAAATAGCTGTATTCAAATTTCAAACACTTACTTGTCGGAATTTCTGAATATTTTACTTTACGTCGAGGCTAACCCTGTATAAATGTGCCGTTAATGTTTGCATTCAGCGGTAATTTTTAATTCGAAACTGGACTGTTTACACGTCAACACAGGTTCCCAAATTTGGGCAAATCGTACGCAAAATTCAGGGTTGGTACATTTTGTCCCGGAATAGCTTTTACCGTTTGCACAAACAAGTTCCAGTTACCAAAGAAATACTAATAGGAAAACATTTTTAGACGCTCCCTTCCTTCCAGAAATTTTTCGCTGGAACGACGCAAAATGTCGTGTTCTATTTTCTTTCCAACTGGACTTTCCGGAAACTTTTTGTAAATGGTAAACACTCAGTTATCTTTATCATGTTTTCGTGTTTTAACTATTTATTCGAAAAGCCATTTATCTGAAAATCTAGATCGAAATAATCCATCCTTTTAACCAAACATATAAGCAGAGGGAATACATAAGCAAGAAAACATTAACGCGAACAATCAGAACAAAGAGGGACAAAGACTTGCTAAATTCAAGATGGCGCGCTAAGCCACTACATTTTTCATCCAAAACATTTCCTCATAGACCTATTCGGCTAACTCAATGTTGTACCCAATTCAAATCTCCCAGGGTTAAGATTCTTTGTGTATTGTATTTGCATTATAATGCGGCATTCACATTTAAATGTATGGAAATTCCTGAAACAAAAAGTTTTATTCCCAAAGGGTTTGAATTGGGTACAACATTGAGTTAGCCAAATAGGTCTATTGGCCTAATTGCCCCGGATAATCGAATAATTGTTCATCATCGTTATCGTTTAATACCGCTATTGTTATTCTCATTATTCTTAATAAATATTTGTATCTCTTTGCAGTGACTAAACACATCCTTGATTTAAAATCATTTTCCCACAGGGTCAGCGCTTTGGTTGGACTCAAAATCAGTGTGACCGTAGATTCGAAAGGGATATGTATAGGCTATGTAAAAAGGAGCACGGCTCCAAGAAACGCTGGTTATTCTCCTTTCCTTCAAAGTATCAACGGTGTAAAGGTTTTGCGCGTTTGTACTACAGAGCAGTACGTACGTTTGGCAAGTATTACTGGTCAGATCCATCCGAGCGCTGGTGCAGCGAAGGCTGTACTAGGGCTCTTGGGAATCCTTTCAAGCCTCTGAACATTTAAGATGAGACTGGAAATGCCAACTGTATTAGCTTACAGCATGAAATCGTAAAAAAGCAATCGCAAAATTTAGCTGGCAAATGAAAAACACGCGTAGTCCAAGGCGAAATAAAAGATTGTTCAAGAATATATGCTTATTTTAATGACCTATTACTTGAGATGTTGTGCTAACGACAATTATACAGTTGTTCTTATTTCTTACGCTATATTCATAACATACCGAATAGCTGTTCGTGCCGGCACAAAAAGCTATCCGCTATAGTAGAAACACCGCCATACCCATCCGAAATGTTAATCATCCTCCATTTTAGAGATCAGCATGGCGCGGCTTCGCTCCGTTACAGAAATCGCGTGGGTGGGTAGGTAGGTATGAAGGTAGGTAGGTAGTTAAAAAGGTAGGTGGGTGTAGGTATAGGTAGGTAGGTAGGTAGGTAGGTCGGTAGCTGGGTAGGTAGATAGGTGGGTGGGTAGGTAGGGAGGTAAATAAGAGGGTAGGTAGGTAAATGAGTAGGTAGCTAGCAGGGTAGATGGGTAGGTAGTTGGAAAGGTAGTTAGATAAGTAGTTCGGTAGGTCGGTAGAAAGGTGGCTAGATGGGTAGGTAGGTAGTTCGGAAGGCAGGTAGAAAGGTTCCAAAATATATAAAATGTCAGCAAGTCCACAGCAACAAATCAATGAGTGGTGCCGGATCTCCCGGTTGTAGACCGTTGTGGATCACTACAATTAAACTTGTAGAAAAATATGAAACGGCAAACTGATCCTCACGGCAAGGCGATGAAGAAGTAAACAAAAGAATAAAACAAAAAAATATATATTTAAACAAATTGCCCAATATTTCGGTTTGAAAACAAACCTTCAGGGTCTAAAAGAAAAATTAAAATAAAACTTTTCTTTTGTTTACTTCTTCATCGCCTTGCCGTAACGATCAGTTTGCCGTTTCATATTTTTCTACAGGTAGAAAGGTGGCTGGGTGGGTAGGTAGGTAGTTCGGTAGGTAGGTTAGGAGGTAGGTAGTTGGGTAGGTCAGTAAAAAATAGAAACGCGTCACCTCTAACAACACCTTGCTGGTTTCCAAGGAGGGCGTGTTTAGACATAAAGGCCTTTTCCTACTATAGCATGATTTTCAGGCTTGTCGGACCCCCCAAAAACTCTCGGTTCTGCCTTTTCTGGTCAAATGACAGTAATTTTCTGTAAAAACACTTTCCAAACTCCAGTTAGCCGTTTCAAAAGGATCTTGCGAACATGGTTACACACTGACCTGTCGGTTCACTTGTTTTCAGGCCTTTCAGAACCTCAGAGAGTTTAGTTTGCCTATTCCCTGTACGGCGTCTTCCCTGGCCTTCTCGTTCAATGCATTTCGGTGACTTACCTGAGACGAACGCCCACGTAACCCAGAACACATAGGCCGCGTGGAATAATAAGGCCTGGGGACCAAGAAAGGGTTTTGTGTCAAGTGAAACCTGTACTACTGAGTTAGTGGGAAGTGAAAAACGAAAACTTAGGTTTATTAACAGGTTGGGTTAATAAGTTATAAATATATGAAAATCATATATGTGAAGTGCGGAGTGAAGAATTAAATGAAGGATGATCCTAGCAGTTATATACGCAACTTTTGCAGTTGCGAAAAGAAAGCCTAAAAAATTAAAATTAAGGCTTGTACGGGATTAGATTCGAACGTTCGGTATCGCAAAGCTCAAGGGTTCGAGTCCCGTACAAGCCTGATTTTTTTTCAGGCTTTCTTTTCGTTGGTTCGCAACTGCAAAAGTTGCGTATATAACTGCGATGATCATCTTTCATTTAAGGTTGGGTTAAGTAAATAATTGAAATATAGGCGAAAGAATAAATGGATGAATGAATGAATGGATAGATGGATGGATGGATGGATGGATGGATGGATGGATGGATGGATGAACGGACGGACGGACGGACAAATGAATGAGCAGTCTTGGTTGAAATTAGACTCGGCAGACGTGAGCCTTTACAATCCGCCAGGAATATAAGTAAACTGAGTAGAATTTAAACTCTTCCAGAAGATAGTATATTAAAAAATATATAAAAAGGAACGATGCCATGTGATTACACAAGACATCTGCCATAAACGAAAATTTCTCTGTTTTAGTTCTTATCTAGGGGTGTTGGAATTCGTGCCCCCTGTTTCTTAGTATTCTCGACCGTTTTCGGGGCAACATAGTGATGTTGTTGAACAGACGTTGATAGTTTTCTTTAATTAAGTTGGATATCTTGAAGACAGCCATGTCAGTAGGCTGGTTTGCAGACGTTGTCAATTCAACCGAAATACTTTTGACAAGCTTCCCCAGACACCTGTCGAGACGTCTATACCATATGCAAATAAGGATAAGATGAGGGAGTCAACTGTTAATAGCCAAAAGCTAGGTCATGTTAGGAAAAGTTATATATCAACGGCTAAATCGAAAGCTCAGTAGCATCGTAATTTCTTATTACAGTTAAAAAGGGAATTTACTAATATTATCACCTCCCCATGTAAATCTGCCTGTCATTAATAATTAGAAAGTTTTCAAATTTCTTTTCAATTGCTCCTAGTTGCGACACTCCCACAACCAGCAAATTTAAGGCGCATCAATACTATTTTTCTGTCAGGAAAAGTACAGAGGTGCAGTGTTGTTTTACTTTTTAAACACACAAACAATATGCCTCGCATTTCAATGACTGTTATAAAAACCATTTTGTAGTACAAATAACGAAACCCTAAAGTCCCTCCAAAATAAGTGAATAAATCACAGCACAACTCACACCTCCAGCGTAACCCTCACAACCCCCACCAACAATTGAGCACGGCTAGCACAACCCTCAGGACCTCCCACAACCAGCACAACCTCCCACAACCTGCAGCAGTAACCTTTACAACTTCCGCAACCAGCACAGCCCTCACAACTCTCGAAACCAGGACAAAGTCAGTTCAAGTGAGTGCGGTTTCATTTTGCCGGTTGTGTATTCTTATATGGTCTTTTTGAAATGTGTACAATATTTCTAGTGTTATATTAGTATAGAGGAGGAGTTCGAATCCTTTGAGAAGTTAGCCTTCCTATTTTGTTGGTCTTCTAACCTGCAGTTTTTCTTTTACCTGACCATGCTTTTTGGCCATTATTAGTTTTAAGCGTATTGCATCTTCTTTTCGCAATTTCCCCATTTTTATTTCCGGGTCTAAGGAGCGTAGTTCAATGCTCGAATGTCATGCCAACAAAAGGGGGTAAGGCGACGGAAAACGGAGGAGACCGAAAGCAAACACAAGAAGAAAAACAAAAAAAGGGAAACTATAAGGAAAAATCATTAAATACCGCCAAAAAGTGAGCTGGGGGATATGTAAACGGAGCCACCGTGCCCCGCCACCTTTGCGAGGAAATTGAACCCCGCCCGCCTCCCTACTAAAAACAGGATTACCGATTTTCTACAGATTCAGTCGTCCCTAAAAAATTGATGGTTGTGGGAGTTGAGCCACAACTCGAAGCCATCCCTTTCAAGTCTACCAAGAAAAGTGCAAGGTATAAAACTTACAATGTACGCCAGAGTTGACATATAGGTGGCAGAGCTGAAGAAAATTAAAACACCGAGTCCCGTATTGGTCACGTAAAAAGGAAAAAGAATGCACGTCAAAGGCCAAAAAAAAAAAACAGAAACAAAAGATCGACGACAGGTACTCTTGTGAATGAGTGACAAGAGTGTGAGCTGTTTACTAACCCCATAAAATAAAATAATAATAGGACATAACTAAAAGAATAAGCTTACTAAAATGCAAGAAAAGTAAATAGCTAAACGTTAAAACCGGGTTCGTGATAATCGAAATTAAAGTGAAATAAACCGAGATACGGCCATGTTTCTCTTTCTACAGAATTCTGTAATGAGGAAGATTACAGTGCTCACGGTTGGCTCGATGCTGTTGTTTTCTCTAACTCACACAGTGATGTCAAAGAAAAAATGTCCCATAAAACACAATGGCTGTAGTGTACCTGGTGGCCTTCCGTTCTTCTACAAGAAGACTTTCACCCCTGCTTGCGTGAAGCACGATGTTTGCTACGCCTGTGTAAGAATCTAAAATTAGACTGAGTCCACTAACCCTGAGAGGGGGTACACAAAGGAAGTTTGGGTAGAGGTGTGCCGCCGAGGCCTTTAAGTCCTGACCCCTCAGGGGCGCCCAACGACTGACCCTTTCTAAGACGAAAATGGTTTACTTTGCTACCCTGTTTAAGACAAGAGACCTTATTGTATGCCTCTCATTAATTTTGTTTTGCATACAGAATTAAGTCATTTTTAACTTACATCATGGAAATAAATTACGATCCTTTATTTTCAACTCACAATCTTTCCCTAACTCGTTCTGACGATATAGATCCTGATGTTAATTTCTGCACAGACGACGTCCACTGTGATTACTACATTGAAGACAAATTTAATGAAATGTTGAGAAATGATAATTTATGTGATGAAGATTTTTCGCTCCAACACCTAAATTTTCGTAGTCTTCAACGTAATCTAAACAGCCTTTCTATTCTTTTGACATGCTTGAATATTAAGTTCTCTTTAATTGGCGTTTCTGAGACTTGGCTAAATGATTATTCCCATTCAGTAGACATAGATGGTTTCAATTTTATTCACAAACATCGCCCAAATAGAACTGGTGGTGGTGTTGGCTTATATATTTCTGACAATCTCGATTTTAAAATTCGCGCTGACTTGAGTTTTGACGATATTGATGTTGCAGAATCTTTGTTTATTGAAATATCAAGACCCCATGGGAAAAATATTATCGGTGGCGTTATTTACAGGCCACCTAATCAGAGAGTTGGTGACTTTGTGTCAAAACACAATGATCTGTTAGCGAAAATCTCTAGAGAGAACAAAATATGTTTTATTATGGGTGATTTCAATTTGAATTTAATTAACTTTCAACATCACCAAAACACTGGCGAATTCCTTGATGGATTGCACTCGTATATGTTTTTTCCCATGATAACACGTCCCACCCGAATAACTTCTCACACCGCAACATTGCTAGATAACATTTTCGCAAACACATTTTTTGATCACTCGAGAAGTGGCCTACCGTCTACCGTATTGTCGTACAAACACGAAGAAGTTCTCGCCCTTTTTTCAAGGGCCTAAGTTTTTTAATTCACTTGACAACAAGATCATCAACTCTCAATCCCTCTCCTCTTTTAAGAAAAAACTGAAGATTAAATGATTGAGTAAGTATGAAAACAGTTTATAAATCTTTCCATCTTCGACTTTTCGCCTTCTTCTCTTCAATTGACGTGAAACAGCTCTAGCTCATAGTTCGAGGAGGCCCAACCTCTCATAAGCTCCTATAGTTTCTGTTAGGTCTCCTCGCCACTTCTTTTTTTTTTTCTTCTTTTCCTATATTTTTTGTAATTAGTGTGGCAAATAAAATAAAATAAAATAAAAATAAATAAATAAATAAATAGATTTTTTGGAAAAAATTGTTCGCACCACAAGTGTAGACCGCTCAAAGCCAACCTTCACACTTTTTAAAAGGATTCCGGTCCAAAAAAGCATCCTGTTCTGTTCAGTGGCACCAAGAATGGCACGTACTCGTCTAGGCTAAACAAGAGAGTATATACTCCCTGGCGCCATGCATCAACCCTCCTCCTACCGTAGCCGCCCACACATTTAATCTTTATTACGTTTTCGCATTTTTCTTGATTATTCGAAAAGCGACATATCGTGATGGAATGACATCATCCATCCTTCTAACCAAACAATCAGGGCCAAGGGAGACAAAGACCTCGTAAATTCATGGCGCGTTGAGAGATTTTATGCACACATAGAGTGTTTTCACTCACGTGGCCATCATCTATGCAAATTTATTGGAACAAAAGAAAGTTTTTGCATAAGAAAAGAGTCCAACTCACACAGGATTAGTTTGGGACACCAACATGGCCGCCGTTTCACTGTTTTGGGACACCAATATGGCCGCCGTGACGTCTTGTGAAAACACTCTCTAACAACTTTTACTGTTCATTCAAAACCAAAAGTCAAAACATTTCTCCATTTTTGATTGGCTTAGTTCCGCGGCGACTTCTTCATAATCGGCTAGGGTTGACCAAATGTGGAAGTTTGTCGATATCCAGACAATTGACGTCAATTGCACTGATATCGACTGGAAAAGGACGAGCAGAATCCTTGGGGCAGAAGATGGGTAATTCAGTTGTTTGGTAGAACTGAAGAAAATGGCAAAGGATTTTACACGCTATGCGATTAAGAAATAGCCGCACTACCGCTTAATAACACAGCAATAAACGCAAAAATAATAACCGGTGGATGACAAATGCTATTTGAAACGTGCCTGCCAGACAAAAAAAAAACTTTCACGACTGACACTGCCTAGGAACAGGCAAATGGTAATGAATGAGACGGAAACTTGACTTAGATCGAAGTAAGCCATTTGTTGTAGCTGAAAATATTTTGAATGAATAATGAAGCAGTCATTCAATTGATTCGGTTTTCGTATGAAATCGGAAGAGTTATCATGTACAGATAAAAATCTGTTTTTCCGCAGTTCACATCATCTTCATGTTTCATTCCTTTCACGGGTTAAAATGAACTCAACAAATTGGCCTCCTCTTAATGTATGGACCTTCATAGCTCAGATGGTAGAGCACTGCAGCGCTAACGCAGAGGCCATGGGTTAGAATTCCGTTGAAGTCCCGAAATTATGTTCGGGTTTATTTGCATTTGCTTAAATTGCAATTACCACTGCGACGATCGTATCGTCATTTAAAATTATTACTATTATTATTATTATTATTATTATTATTATTATTATTATTATTATTATCATCAATCATCGCTGCATGTATCAAGAAAACTAGCATCTATTTGCAGTGACTAAACATATCCTTTGTTTTAACATCACGTCCCCACAGGGTCAGCGCTTTGGTTGGACTCAATATCAGTGTGACAAAAGATTCAAAAGCGATATGGACAGGCTATGTGAGAAAAAGTACGGCTCCAAGAAACGCTGGTTCTCCTGGCCAACAAAGTACAAACGGTGTAAATTCTTTGCGCGTTGGTACTACAGAGCAGTACGTGTTTTTGGCAGGTTTCATTGGACAAATCCATCCGAGCGCTGGTGCCGCAAAGGCTGTACTAAGGCTCTTGGGAATCCTTTCAAGCCTCTGAAAGTTACAGATGACACTGGAAATGACAAATACATCAGTTTAAAACTCGAAAACTACAAAAAACACAAGCTCGCCGACTTGTCTGACAAATGAACTAGGCATGTTGTCCAAGGAGAAATAAAAGATTGTTCAAGAGCATACGTGTATACGTTTTTAATGAGTTTTCACGTTAGTTGTTAGGCTACAGAGTTGATCTCATTACCTGTTTCAAAAATCAAAAACTCTAGATTCTACTTAATTTGGATACATCGCTTATTTTTGGAGGGGCTTATCTACGGAGGGAAATTTGTGTCTCAAAATCGATTAAGCTAGCTTTATAGTTGGAAGTACATTTATTACCGTTTTTGCTTTGTTTTAGTTTGTATTTGAGGGCAATTTTCGAATAACAAGCCCCCGGAGGGCTTATATTTGGAAGGGCGATTTAACGGAGGGTTTTTTACGTTACCGGTTTGGGAGGCTTATATTTGGAAGGGCTTATAAATAGAGGGGCTTATTTTCAGAATTTTACGGTATCTTTCAATAATTTGCCGCAAGTGTCCCAAAAAAGGGAACAGTATTAAAAAAGCCTGTACTTGGCCCTTATAAACTTTTTGCAGACAAGCTACGGGAACAACATTCTTGATACGCCTCAAGGCTCATACACCCGCACTAACCTTGTTGGAGATCATATCGACATGTCAGTCCCATCTACGTTTTTCATCTCCCTGAGCTTCGAGGCACTTACTGGTTCGTGATACAGGTTAATTATTTACAACAATGGCCAGTTGTCTTATTATTCGGATTACAGAAGGAACCAATGAACAAACGTTTTGATTTAGAGGGGTGTAATTAAAGTCTGTTCTCTATGAGCCACTTGCGGAGTTGAGCGAGATCAGAGCTGAGTTTTATAAGTTCGTTGGCATCGTAAGAGAAAGCAAAGATTTGACTATCATCCGCATACATGCGTGAATGGTTGATGTGAGGCTGTCAGGCAAATCGTTAGTTTCTTATTGGAACAAACGTGGCCCCAATGTTGAGCCCTGGGGAAATCCGGAAATAACTATTTCTTAAGACAACTGGACATAGTTGATGCCCTGTTCTGAGATTAAAGGTATTGTACGGTAAGGTCTGGCAAAAGAGAACTATACGTTGCAAAATCGTGAACGACATCATGATTATAATTTACAACAGCGTGCTGCAAGTTTGTTTGTAAACCTCCCCACGATTAAACGGAGCGCTTTTATAACGTCATCGCAGCTGATTAGTCAGAGTGAACACATGACATTATTATAGGAAAGTACTTTCTATACACTATAAAAAATGGCGCTAAAAGTAAATTTTATTTTGATAACTTTATAATCTAGTTGGCGACAAATTATTATTAAATAAGTAGGTTTTGACAAAATGCCGTTTCTTTACCAAGTCAACCACACAAGCCCTCTCACACTGCTCCCTGAGTGCTCGCGCTGAGATCATGAGATATGACACAGGAAACTGAGTTCAGATACCTTTATATCCTGCCGTTAACTTAACATTTACAGAAACTGAGGCATACTTCATGAGAAAGTAGAATGGTTACGCGGCTTGTTATTAACTTTTTCTTTCCGACTCACGATTCAACTTTTACGTTCAGGCAAGGGGCGATATATGATTAAAAAGCAAATTCAGTTTAATTCGCTTTGCCTACAATTTGATAATTGGATACTCTAAAAAGAAAAGAGAAAATTATCAGAGAAAGTGCTTTTGATAAAAAGATAAAGAAACCCGGGTTAAAATTTAACCCCGGGTTAGCGCTAACCGGCGTTCGAACAACTGGGCCCAGAACATTAAATGCTATCGGCAATAGCTTTCTTGTTTTTCGTTTTTTTTTGTAACTTCAGAAGTTTCCCTTTATTGAATTCAGTATGATTTTATGTTTTTGTTTTTGTTCAACTACTTCGAAAGTTGGCCGCAGCAGAGGAAACTGAAGAACGGATCGGAGAAAAGCCTCGTAGTTTTTGTTGTTTTTGTACTCACTTGCGAATTGTTATGATGCTGTTTATAAACTTATTTCTAAACGCCGTTTTCGACTCGATAACTGTTAATAATTAATATAAATATTTCAGTTTATTATTGGAATAAATAAATAAATGGTCATTTCAATACAACTTCATTTCAGTTCACAAACATTTTCCGGGCTAAAGAACGCGTTTCTGCGGCCAAAGCATGTACAAAATACAACGTACATTGAACGAACTATAAAATGTAGCTTTATCCCTAAGTACGTATAAGAGCTCTTTTTATATGTTATTCCCTATCATGAAATAACAATTTAAAAGTCATTCATTGCACAGTGTGAACATCTACATCTATTTTTAACGATAGTCCCTAATTCTGTTCGCAAGGTGTTAAATATTTATGACGGTTGCTCAAAAACTACTGTTGAAGTACACTAATTTACGAATTTTTTACTTCTCTCTTTTGGCCCAAAGCGTGTAAAAAACACAGCGTCGTTTAAACGAAATATAAAATTTACATTTCGGTCCCTATCATATTGCAATAATTTAAAGATTTGCAAAAAAACAAACAAACAAATCACGGCACAGTGTCAACATCTACATTTACTTTTAAGTATAGCACCTGATTCTGGGCGCAAAATGTTTAAATATTTTATGACACTTTTCTCAAAAAGTATTAGTGAAGTATGCGAAGGACATTGAATACAAGATCATGAATGGTTTTGTCATCTTTTCAGTTAGTATTTTCCTTTATTTTCGCTTTCACATTTTTGATCAAGGCGCTTGTAGCAACATCGTGGCTCCCAGTATTAATCGTGACCCAAGCAAAACCCCCACGTTTGTACACTTCAAAGATAATCCCTTTCACTCGCTTCTTGTTCCACCTGTCACACAAATCTCGGTGCAAACTAGCAAACATTGTTTACTACAATGCCTAAAGAACGATGGCTGTTTTTCCACTAATGTTGGTGCGTATCCACGACCTGATGGAAATTTCACGTGTGAGGTTCTCAATACAGACAAGTACAGTGTATCTGAGAAGTTTCACCCAAACCAGACTTTCCACCACTACAGCATCGTGGTAAGTAGGAATGATTTTTTTAAAAAAATTGTTTAGCCATCTTTTTCTCTACGAAAAGATCGAGGGCAAATACCCATAACGAACGGCTGAATAGAGGTCGTTCTAAGTTTCAAAGAGGAGGCGTTTCCACCTGCTGGTCCGATTGTACAATCAACTTGGCAATAAAGGGATTTGATGAAATTCTGTTTCTTTGGAATCGTGCCCCAAAAAACTCCGACATTCACTTTGGATACCATTTACGTTGGTCTGGTTCTTGAAACACCTGAATCACGTTTATGATGTATGGATTGGCAAAAGATTTTAGCTCCGATTTTCACGGGAAGGGAACTGACTGCAACAACAAATTTAATAACCCGTTTAATTGAGTCTTAAACTATATTTAACAGATCAGCCAGTACTGGGAAAGTGAAGAAGCATACTTGCAAAAAAGTTCTTTTAATTTAGGTTGCCAAAGTTTTGAAGTATATGTAAACATTTACAAAACATGGGAATTTTCATTTCAGAGTCCATGTGCGAGCTTCCCCTGCAGAAATGGTGGTTCCTGCATCCCACTGGCAAATGACTACATCTGCTCATGCACACCGAGTTTTACCGGGGAAAGTTGTGAAATTTGTAAGTAAGTATAATAACAATAATAACCATTCACGACCCTGAAAGTTTGACCCACAGCTAGCACAGTGCATGGATCTTAAGAGGATATACTTGTAGCGGAGCACCATAGGTAAAAAACTTGGTTATCTCTGCCTCCAAGAAATTTTAGTTCTGAGAAAATCGTTCCTCCGTACATGTTAGCGGATGTGAAATGTCACACTTAGGGTGCGTTCCTTTGGGATGATCCGAATCAGGATCACTGACGACATCACTGGGATCATGATAGATTTAATGAACCGACGAATCGTTGTCCCGAGTGGATTCATCGGTTCATTTGACCTACCACGATTCGAGTGATCACCGATCACTGATCCTGATCCGGATCATCCCAAAGGAGCACACCCTAACTTGGTATTGAACATCCATGTTATGACTCTCTCCTCCGTAGAGGCCTCTTTGTGTTGTGGGGAGGCTGGGGAGAAAGAAAAAGAGAGCATGTGGGGCATTCCCATCGTCCCCCGCGCGCTTTCGGAGATATGAACTCGGTAAATTGACCTCGCTCCCAATGTGTGGCTTCATAGCTCAGTTGGTGGAGCAACGCACCGGTAACGCGGAGGTCACGGGTTCGAATCCCCTGATTTTTTTCACGCTTCTTCTTTCCAATTGCTTAAGTTGGGAAATTTACTGCGATGATCATTCTTCAATTTCATCTACAACCGCAGTTCAAAAAATGAATTATTTCATATATACTTCACATCATTAAGATTAATTGGTAACAGAACTTCGTGTCGTTCAATTCAGTCTGTAACCATACTCGTGATTAAACAAATCGGACGACTGCGTTAATCACTCGTATGATTACAGACCGAATTGGACTCCACTCAGTCCTGCTACCATTACTAATCTGAAGCGGTCAAGATTTTGTGGGATTTTGTGAGATGGAGAATGACCAACAAATCGACCATAACAAACCAGACTTTGTTGTCCTGATCGTGCCTGATAATAGACATGCGCGCCCATTGGATACCAGGGTTAAGAGAAGGTAACAAGAGAAGGCGAAAACTACCAAGACCCAAAACGAGAAATTAAACGACTAAGAAAGTGTCCTGAAGTGAAGATCATACCGATTCTCATTGGAGTTCTAGGGACGGTACCAAAGGGACTTATCAAAGGTCTAGAAGCCTTAGAAATGTCATGTGCATTAGACCTGTTACAAAAGCTTGTCTGTTAGGCTCTGAAAGTAGTATAAAGTGCACCAGTTAGGCCTCTTTTTTGAATGGGAATCTCATTAATTTCACGCCGATAACGTCAAGCCTTTTGTCTTTATCTCAGGAATAAAATGCTGGGGATTCTCACTAAGATAAATAACGTCACGTACTGGTCGTGTCTTTTCACGTGTTAATAACTGTACTTTCGCCTAACAACAAAAGCTTTGCCTAGGCTTGCCAGAACCGGAACTAAAATAAGAGTATGATTATTTTCTGAAAGGAATAAGCGGTAACTCAACCGTGACATAAAATCACTGAGTCGTACCGTAATTATTAGGCAAGTTCTCATAAGCAGCCGCTTTCATTTCCAGTTCCGGCTCACTGATTCTTAGCGCGCACATCGTGCATGTTAATGAGGGCAGAGGCGAAAAACACTTTTTCACTTTCTTCCTCCCTTTTTTGCTTCTCAACATTTCTGATGCTTTCCCACCACCACCACCACCAGATTTATATTTGTTTTTCCTTCTCTTCCACCTGCACATTATCAAACTTACATTGACCCCACACCAACCCCATATCGACCTCACATCGACGCCACACTCACCTTTCATTTCAACGCCGCTTCGTGAATAGTGACACTATAAACCACATTTAAGTTAGTTTTTCTTCCACCACCACAACCATCACATTTCTATTGTTTCCCCTCATCATCCTCCACCTCATTTTTTCCCCTCTTCCACCTGCTCATTTCTATTGTTTTCACTCCTCATTTTTACTATTTTTCCTCCAGACAAGTTATTTACTAAGCCAAAAATGAAAACAGTTCTCAGTGCCTATGTGAAAAACCTGTCTGTTGTGCTGAGATTTTTCGACAAAAAGAAATTAGTCACTCAGTCCGCCACTCTGACGAGTGGAAGGGTTAAATGGGATGCCGACGCATTTCTATAGTACAGCTGATCATCGTGGCTTGCATTGCAGCAAACGTTCATTTACGCATCTACATACTGGACTGACAAGACCAGCTTCAATGTGGAAGGAGGAAAAACTGGATTCGACTCTGAGGAAACGAAACTTCTCCACCCGACATCGGTTGGTCGGAATACGTTGAGAAAGCTGTTTGGTAACAAGGGGTCGTTGGAGCCATATTGCAACACAGAGGGGTTTAATCCGGTGTGCTTTCCAATCTTAGTAAGAATTGTAATCCTCTTTAATGATTTCTCACCACGTACACAGTGTGGAAGTTGGATCGCATTTGGAGCAGGCCCTTCTGGGTGCCAGCTATTTGCACCACCAACGATTTTGCATGCTACGGGGTATATTGTGGTTAAGTGAGAAAATACGAATTCTTTAATTATCTGTAGACTGTTCAGTGGCGGATCCAGGGGAGGGGTCCGGGGGGCCCACTCCCATTTTTTGAGATCCCCCCATCTAAAGATCTGAATCCGCCTCTGCTGTTAGCCCACTTGAAATCTGGTAATCGCTCTATTTAGCCCCCTGCTAATTCGTTTAAACGCTGGCTTTTTACAGGCTGGAGGCTCGTAACCAAAATTATCAGGTGTTTTGGAGCATCTATATTAAATTCATTGGTTTTTAAATGCTGATAAAACACAAAACAGTTTAAAAAAGAAAATATTGTTCAAATGAGGCCTTAAACTGCTGTTGGATTCCAATATTATTTTTTAACCAGCAGTTGTTTTATTTTTAATCATGCTGCTGAAGGACAACATGAACTAAACAGTTTATGGGTAGAAGCAACTGATCGGTTATCATACACAGTCCCTGTAATAACGTCCCGCCTAGCCTGGTCACCTCCTAGCTGGGCAAACATTTTTTTAAATAAACACTTTGGCTCGCCCAGCCGGGTTAACTCGGTCAAGGCGAGGCAGTCAGGGTCCTGTTTTAGACAATCAGAGCATGCTTGAGTGCTGTTGGCTCGGGCAAAGGGGTCAACGTTTTTCTCATAAAAACGATCGCAAAAGTTGACTCAGCTAGGAGGGGAGGGTGAACCTTCTACCCTGGACAGGCTTTCTCCATATAAATGGGGCCTAACTTTCTTTGAAAATCTGAAGACTGCACAGCTACAAGTAATGGCCAGTAATCGTCGGCAATCGGACGGCGTCCCAATAAAATTTCTCAATGTACGACAAAATACTACAGGGATCGAACACGATGACCAGAAACACAGGCACGTTAAACGTGCATGAGCTATTTTGAATGCTTCAGTGTAACTATAATACTTCGGTGTAACCTTACTAAGAGTGATGAATCTACCTTTTTCATCCTAAATGTAGATTTGGTTTTTGTGCGAAATTGGGTATTGCGCTACATAAATGAAAACGCGAAACGCTCAGCTGAGTCGATCCTCAACCTATATATTCACTTTCCTCTGTCTTTCCCTGTTACATCTGGTGCAAGTTAAACAAATTGAAAAATAATAATATTTAAAATAAATTTCTACTCACCAAACGTTGATTAGAAGGAAAACTCTAAGGTTTCCTCCTTCTGAAGCCAAAATGTGACTCATCGAATACTGAATGGTTACGAAATACCAGGATTTTTATCATTGTGGTAGATGGTTGCATCATCTTATAAGCTCGGATTCCTTTGTTCTCTTCGGGGGGAATATATTACGTAACCCCCGAATCAACTGTCTGAAAAGCTGGGTGCGGCTTTGATTGTTTGACGGGAAGAGCGGGGCTAATGAACAGCTAATTAAAATGCGAGGGGATTATGTATTAATATGCAAGGGGAATAAGTGACTTATCCCCCTTGCATATTAATACATAATCCCCTCGCATTTCAATTAGCTGTTCATAAAGAAAAAATTCACAAATGTTTATCGGAAATATTAAACACGACGCTATAATTACTAACATTAAACTGAGCAGCGTTTCTTTTACGCCACATTCACGGATTTTCTTAGTTATTGGTTCATCGATTTCCACAGCCAGAACGACAGTCCGAAATTGAACAGCGTCTTTAATATTCTACGGTTCCACGAAAGTGTCGCTGTCAGGCTGAAGGTGTTACGTTCTTTAACCAGTCATCCTAAACTCGCGTACTCCATGCAGACATCTAGTTGACCTCTTCGTGTTTTCTGGTATTCTTGCTTCACTCCTCGACTGAATTTCCTTGTACTGATCCCTCGCCAGCAATCTTCTTTGTCTCTAAACATGCAGGTCGGTCGAAAGATCGTCGGTGCGAAAATTGAAATTGTCAACTGCTTGCTCGTTGTCTGCACCCGCAAATGAAGATTCAAAATTGTTTTCCGAAAGCTCAATTGCAGTACACCGAAGCTGCTTTAGTCTGAGTAATAAACGGCTCTACTTCTGACTCTTTAGGCTGTTTCTAGCATTCACTGCGAACAACTAATTAAAAAGCCGAGGAACTTGTGAATGCCACCAGTGCCAGCATGGAGTGTTAAAAAACAAAAGAAAGATGGACAATAGAGGCATTTTTCGTCAATGTATTTTTGCATCCCTTGAGGAATCCTCGCCAATGTAAAAAACATAGGCACGTTAAACGTGCATGAGCTATTTTGAATGCTTCAGTGTAACCTTACCAAGAATGATGAATCTACCTTTTTCGTCCTAAATATAGACTGGGTTTTTGTGCAAAATTGGGTATTGCCGTACATAAATGAAAACGCGAAACGCTCAGCTGCGTCGATCCTCATGCTATATATTCACTTTCCTCTGTCTTTCCCTGTTACATTTGGTGCAAGTTCAACAAATTATTAAAGTAAAATAAATATCTACTCACCAAACGTTGATTAGAAGGAAAACTCTACGGTTTCCTCGGAGTTTCTTAAGCCAAAATGTGACTCATCGAATTCGAGTAGTTAAGAAATACCAGGATTCTGATCATTGTGGTAGATGGTTGCATCATCACAATTCACGAGGTTTTCACGTGCGATTCTACTCAGCGAAACAGTCCTTAACTCCAACAACTTATTTCTTCATGTTTTAATAGCTATTGCTTCTTAAAAGAAAAGAGCCTTTTTTAAGGCATTGGTTACAAAACGAAACAGGTCTTCGTACGTCCAAGTTACTATTATTGTAAAAAGCCAATCTGCATGAGACGTACAGTCACACAACTGGCACGTGAAAGTGTTGGACTTTGCCCCCTTTCGTGGTTCGTACGTGAGGGAATTCGAGTTATCACACGTTAATCTAGTAAACAGAATTATAAAAATAACTCATGCACACAATTTGCACGTGAAGATGTTGGCCTTTGGCCCTTTTACAATTCGTACGTAAAAAAAACGCAAATTGTTTACTACAAAATTTTCTCAACGATTTTAAGAAATCACCTCGGCTTCATTACAACATCTGCAATTAAATTATGTTTCATGCAACGTCAAGGTTGATAGCCTAACATTTATTAACTTTGTAAGCGAGAGAATAATATTGTTAAAGCTTGTTTACAGGATTAACAATACTCGGTGCATCTTTAAAAAAAATGAGCTGCCTTTCAAACTTGTAAAACCACATTTTATATGCCGCATACTTTCAAATTAAAGTCCATATCTAAATATCAATTATTGCTTCACTGGAAGAGCTTTGAAAATGTATGATCTTTTATACTCTACCTTGAAGCAGGTGAAACAAATCTCATAAATACGTGCGTCAGTACCGTTCGCGATAGCTGAATTCGGTCAGAAATGTCTTGAAATAGCATCCACACTAAAATATGAACCCTTAAACAGCTGCATCACTGTACACAGCGTTTGAATCATGAAGATGTTTAATATAATGTTTCCAAACACCTGTAGTCGTAATATACGACGAAAAAATTGTCAAGAATCAAGATGGCGGTCTCAAAGTGCCCTTGTTCGACCTTTAGAGCTCTTTAGCAATGTCATGTTTAAGTAGATGCCAAGATCTCATTGGTTCCTAAGCATCAACTCATAGTACCTTCAACCTTATTGGCTCTTGCAACAAACATCCGAACATACAAAGTTACAAAGATACATACGCTCACACCACTGACATATGAGCTATTTTTTCAAAATAGCTCAATAAGCCGTTTATCGGCCTTCAGCTCGTGGTTATGTGATTTATTCCCCTCGTGCGTTGCCCGAGGGCAAATCACATAACCCCTCGCTTCAGGCCGATAACCTTTACATAATTCACGAGGTTTTCACGTGCGATTCTACTCAGTGAAACAGTCTTTAACTCCGACAACTTATTTGTTCATGTTTTAAAAGCTATTGCTTCTTAAAAGACAAGAGCCTTTTCTAAGGCACTGGTTACAAAACGAAACAGGTCTTCATATGTCCTTCCCTAATTCTTCCTAACACCTGTAGCCGTAATAAAAGACGAAAAAATTGTGAAGAATCAAGATGGCGGTATCAAAGTGCCCTTGTTCGACCTTTACCAATGCCATGTTTAAATAGATGCCAACATCTCATTGGTTCCTAAGCATCAACTAATAGTACGTTCAACCTTATTGGCTCTTGCAACAAACATCCCAACATACAAAGCCACAAAGATACATACGCTCACACCAATGACATATGAGCTATTTTTTCAAAATAGCTCAAAAACACAACTTTATTTAGAATTGCCCGACGGTGGCCTGGTCGGACATAAATCCTTTCTAGAGAGAGACAAAAATATGTTGCAACCCTGTGACTGAGCAAACACTGGAGCACTAGGGAGGTGAACTGTAGTGACGTAAACATAACATTTGTAAATTTTCGCAACTCGCATGAATACAGGTGGTGTGCGCACTACGATTGCGATGCATTGTGGATGCAAAATTCTCAAGATGGCGGCGAGGGTCGAGAAATTTCGCAGGTTACATGCTTTGTTTTTCAATATATATAGTTCTTTCCTCAGATCGTTTTTCTCAATTTCATAAGCTAATGTTTGTTTAGATTTTTTCTGTGAAGAAAAACAAATCTTTATTCTTCATTTTAATCTAAAACGTGGGGCACGAAGATTCCCCCTGTAAGAACATGAAATTTGAACCCGGTTTTTAAGAAGCTATAATTTCCATTATATTGCCCGTCGAAAGTAGAAGATAGTTTTCAGTGTTTCTACAAACCTTGTTCTACGCTAATTTTTTATTGCTCTCAACGTTTGGTGATACTTTTTCCGAATTGAAACCAGCATGTTTTCATGGGAAAATGTAGCCTCGCAAAGACGAGTGTGACATGTTACGGGAAGTGTTACTGTTGTAATCACAAGCTAATCACAAAACAGCGGAGGAGCAGCGACTGGCTCCTCCCAACAATGGCATTAGGCGCACATAAAATGTTCGAAATTAGTATATAAATAGGTTGATGAGTACTCTGATGTAGGAATGTCTGTTTTTGTAACAGGAGTAAAAAAAAAATAATAAAATTGCAGTCATACATGTAATTCCCTTTACGCAGGTATAAAATCAGCAGGATAAAAATTACGGGCATTTAATTAAACGATAAATTTGATTATACAGTTAAGCCCTGTTCATTTTGAAACCAACCATCCTCTATGAAAAATGATTAATGATTTTTGGGAGAATTGCAAGAATAGTTTAGTGTAGAAGAAGAATTTCATAACATCCACCAGGCTTGCACTTTACTTTTATTCAGAGAAACATGCACATCACTCTTGAGAAAACAAAATCATGATCTACTTCCAAGACTAGTGTGTGTATGTTATGACTATGTCAATTTCAAGGTATCATGAATTTGATTACTGATTTGACTGATGCTGAGAAATACTGCCAGGGCAGCTAGGCAACAAACTGCTTATTCAATGATGTCTAGCCTTGGTGGCAGGCAATTGAAAGGAAAGGGAAAGGGGTTTCGGGCACGGGAGAAATGCGACGAGTGCACGAGGAAGGAGGGAGTGATTTCAACATTCACCTGTACCGGCTGCTTTATTCATGAAAGACAATTGTATTTACATATGTAATGCGTTGAACTTAAAATAAAAACTTTGTCCACTGCAAATTAAATTAAAATTTATAATATTGACTCCTCCAATCAGCTTTTTCACTCTTTTTCACAAGAGAACGGTGATCCGCTCACGAAAGAAAGGGCCCTACTTGCCTAAATTTGCTAAGATATAATAGGCTGATTTCAGAGAAAGAACAAAAAATACCAGTGATTTTGGCACAAATAGTTATGGTGAGTCCTTGGACTCATCTTGTGAAAAAACATGAGTGCCAGTCCAGAACAAATGAGTCCTAATTCAAAAAACAAAGAATCCTGAATTGGGCCTTGATGTAACCAGACAGTTCATCTGACTCAAAACTCTGTATTACAGTATACTAAAGTAAAAATACCCTCCTTCTATTGTAAAGCATAACAAAGACTAAAAAATTTCGTTGTTAAAAAGTAGCCACAAGAACAGTCACAGAAATTACACGATTAGGATATTCTACAAAAACATCCTCAGATCGATCGATCGACCTTCGCGTCCTAAGGAACACATGCCACGAATTATTTTGCGTCTTTAAAGATTTTTATGCCTCAGGGACTCTGGACGCAGAGGTAACAGAATCACTGAAATTACACGTAAGAGAGGCTTAATAGTGCGAGAACACAGCAATGTTTGATGACAGGATTTAACGCTCAATAACAATTAAATAATTCATTTTAAGTGGCCTCCTATTTTCCGGGAGAAAAAAATTTTTCCGACATTAGCGTCTCTAACTGATCAATCATCAATGTAACTTTCGGAGTAGAGCCTCCCTTGGGGGTGTTGGGGGGGGGGGGGATATTTCCAACTACGTCTAAGATGGAGCTTACTTAAAACTGGAGTGACAACCCTTGGTAACATATTAACATACTAACATACATTTAACATTAACATATTAACATACATTTAACTACTTCAGGGTATCCGATAATCTATGATTATACATGTTCCTTTTATCGGTCAGTTATCTTTCACCCACCCTTTCAGCTTGTTAAATCTACAGAACGATAACCAACGACCATCAATTTAAGGGTTTTCTTCTCCTAAGAATCGTGTTTACATTAAGCGATTGTTGTGTTCCGGTCGAAATGGTGGTTTTAGAAAGCGGGACGTATCAAGTTTGACTGTTCAGTAGGGAAACGAGGGGGTTGGTGGGTAGTGGTTATTGGAGAAATTATGGTTAATACCTGAAGTGTGTAAATCTAAAAAAAATACAATAAAAACTCATTGACATTCAAGAACTTAAACAAATGACAGAGTATTTTAAGAGCTGGCAAGGCGTCGAGAATGGATTCTATAAACCAATTTTTAGGAGCCTTGTAAAAAGCGGCGCCGTGTCGAGCACGTTTTTTATCAGCTTCATTTCAGGAAAGGCTCAGTCACTCGACTATAGACACTGAACGCCATCAATTCAATCCATAGGAAACCAAACAAGTCATCGTTAAACAAAACAAAGTGCGCAGGAGTCCACTGAGGAGACACAAACCCATGGCTAGCGATCTGTCCGACGCTGTGAAATCTACAGACAGGTTAAACAGGAGATAAATATGTTAAAAACGCACGTAAAATATATCACAAAAACCGCGGGAAATGATTGTGCCATGATGAGATGTGGACCAACCGAAAAAAAACCCAATGTAACGGAGAAGAAAACAGGAAAATAGGGGAGAGGAGAAAACAACTGTACTGCGATTAGCACAGGATTCATTTCTATAACCACTGACTGGTTAGCTCAGTTGACTCAGTTGATTAGGTATCAGGCTTCAGAGGCTTGGGTTTAAGTGCCGGCAGCCGGACCAGCACTAAGGTTCTAAAAATACCTGACAAAGCATATGCTATCTGCTTTACATCTGCAGCTGGTTACAGACTTTATTCTTCTCGGAAAGGATCCTTGAAACTGATTTGGGTCTTGTGGGACGAAAAGAACCACTAGGGACGTAATAATCTCGAGAGCACGTCAAAGGGTTTATCTCTAGGTACAAATTCAATTGGATTCAAGTTCTACTCTGTTGGTCTTACCGTGACAATGGTACGAATGTCCTAAAATAATCTTAATCCTAAATCAAAATCTTATCTTCCAAAATAATTCAGATGTTAGACAGTAACCGTTGGGAGAATATACAGGACGATGCACGCCACTGAATGGTTTCCATTGTTGAGAAAAAGAAAGTTGGACGCGAGCGAATTGGACCAAGACTGTCGACAACAGTTAGATGCCAAGTATCCAAAACGTTGTTAGATGAAAATAATGAACTACTAGTTTTTAATTCTTGTATGAGCTAGTCTCCACGGTTTACTGAAACTATTAGAGATCGTTTGGCGCGTAACGTCATAACGTAATACCGTAACCGTTGCCTTACCTCTTTCAGCAAAAAAAAAAACAAACAAACAAACAAACAAAAACAAAACAAGAGCTCAGGTAAAAAAAGGCTAGTTTCAGGGTTGTGCAGCTTAGAGATAAATGACAGTATTAATACACCCGAATAGAGAGAAATACAACATGAAGCAGAATGTTTTCGTTAGTCTCGTAGATTCTGGTTTTTGCTTCTATCAGACCCCGAGGTTTCCATGACAACAGAGGGGAGGGTACTTGGGTGATTTTCTGGTCGACATTTACAAAACAGAAATAGGACCCTGTTTAAGGAGAATGTTTCATTGACATTAATTCCGAACCAATTTAACTCTGTGGATATTGTAAAGCTTTTGCGCACTGTGAAACCTTCGTATTACAGGTGTCGATAAGGAGAGGTTATATTATACCCCTGTTTTAGAAAAAACCTCGCATATGGAACGTTCTAATCACATTAAAGTACCGTACAGTTAAAATCCCCCAGACGGTAAACCTATTACCATGGAGTTGAACGGGCGAATACACGGTCGACCAGTGCAGCGAATCTTGTGTAGACCTCTTTGCCTGATCAATGGAGACATTTAAAGGGACTGGTTCACGATAATGCGCATGTGTGAGTTCTGACAGTAGCTGATTGTTTTTCAACCAATCGGAAGCGAGTTAGATGCACGCAAGTAAATTTACAAAATTCAAATTAATTGTTCGCGACGCGAGAGTATTTCCGGGCATTTGGTTTGATTTTATTTATCCCCATAATTCAATTTTATTCTTTGCTACTCCTCAGATATATGTTGCAGCCGATAAGAATAAGATTTACAGCCCTGTCCTGCTTTGAAACAAACATTTACCAACGTGTATTTTTACGAGGTCGTACCCACGCTAACAAAACAGTCACCGATCGGCAAACAAAATTTGTAAACAAACATCTTATTACTGTTCTCTCAGTTCGCCTTATATAAACCCAGAAATACCTACAAATAGCGCCGGACCGGTGACAAAAACACACAACGTATGATTATAAAGATTATCCTTAATTGAGCATAAATTTCAATTGCTTATCAGCAAATGAACAAATTCATTCGCGTTGCATCGGGTCAGTGTTCCGCAAAACAAATGTCATCGAGTAGCACACATAAAGAAACTAGATTATGAACAGAATATTCAGGGAATAATTTATTTTAAAAACATCAATTCTTAAACATATACGATCGTAAAGCAAAGATACAAGGAACATTTCAAGTGTACCAGATCGGTGAAGATCGCGCGGCCTGTTGCGGTATAACTACAGGTCGGAGTCAAAAATCAAATCAAAGTTGAACGAACTCATGCCTTTAACCACTTTCCAAGTGTCGTGTATTCTTTTCGTATGCCACACACTACTCCTAGAACCATACCAGATCGATGGGCTAAGCTTCTCTATCTCCAGAGACTCTTGAGAACGTCCTGTTGCCGGACGGCCACGATGCTCTTCTCAACCTCCATGATCAAACATTATTTTTTGCGTCTTCTTAAAACGTAACCAGTCAAACGACACAACCACACGTTAATCACCACTACCGAAGTATAACTAGACCAGCCAAAGCGACGGATGTCCGAATAAAACGAAGGATTTTCAATGATTGTACCGGTAATGGCGATTTCGAATTTAGTGTTGACCCAACAAATTTATTCTGAAGAGACAAACGGCGCGCATGCGCATTATCGTGAACCAGTCCCTTTAATAATTCAGCGATATTTATCCAAGTGTTCCGTTTGTATGGACGCCTATATTTCGCAAACAGCAGCTTCTTTGTCAGCGTAGTGTCAGTAATCCAAAGGGTGGTACATATCCGTGTATTTTAATAGACCTCCCCCCCCGGAAGAAGGATCAACCCCCGGAACAGGGCCAAAGCCCCACCCCCAAGAAGAAAATTCTATGCCTAAAACAAAAAATCTCTTACCTAGCCTTGTAGTGGCTGGGAAAGTCTGTATATCTGGCCTCATAACCTTGAGGGAGACTAAACGTTTTCGGCTCTCCACTATTGGCTGCTGCTTCATCAGGTAACGGCTTTGTAAGATCCACATCAAACGTCACCTCCCCTCCTGGCACATTGGGGTCTCCCTGTAAAAGGCGAGTAGGTAAGGTAGAAACTACGCTTCATAATTACTTCTTACCTAGCTTGAGAAAACAGACGAAATTTCGCCACGCAAAATGACGCCTGAGGATGGAACGCAGAAAATCCATAATGATGACGTATAACTACCCAGATCTGGGTAGTGCTTCTGATTGGTTGAGGCAATTTTTTCACGCGGCACGACCAATCAGAGGCATTTCCTAGATCTGAGTATAGCCTGCGAAAACAGCCGTCTCTTCTCGCTCCTCGTTTCGCCAGGAGGGACGTCTACGCATCAGCGACGGAAATTCCATACTGATGACGTAAATCAGTGTTGACATAATTAATCCGGTAGTCATGGGGTTCCAAAAGTAAATTTGTTACTTTTTAGACCTTTTCATGTTTCTCATGGTTGATCATGGTAAAGTTTTGAGCTCTTCTACGAACGAGCTCCAGCAAAATTAAATGCTTTCTCTGAAGAATAATATATTTCACGAATATTGATTGTTTGTAGTAGATTCCTCGCGTCTATATGTGACCTTTGTGACTGTCTGCCTTTTAGCTATCGTTCGTAACAATATAACTACTACGTCGACCAGTCAGAGTTCCTGACCAGACTCCGGACAGCTTTTAAATCATCAGTATGGAATTTCTGTCGCTTTGGCTCAGACGTCCTAAACGGCGAGGAGCGAGAAGAGACGACTGTTTTCACAGGCTAATCTGGGTAATGCCAAGTCTTAGTATGGAATTTCTGCGCTCGCTTCTCAGACGTTATTTCGCGGGGGAGCAAGTGGTGGCGTCGTGCTGTTTTGCCACGCAACAGTTTCTTAAGCGTTTTACTTCCAAATATCGCCAAAGGTAAATTTCGAACAGATTTCCAAATTTCATTTTCTAAAATTTTGAAAAACAAATGGCACCATGTGTAAGTACAAGCAGAGAGCTTTCATTTGAATGGTCACATCATAGGATTTGGTCCGCAGACTCAAAAGTTTGAGTCACCTTACAAACCTCCCAAAGCAGTGAAAGGGTTAATGGACACATTTAATTCCGACTAAGAGACGGCAAATAGGCCGCTCTAAAAGGCAGGATTTTAAAAAAGATTAAACAAGCAATCTCCATTTGTGCTCCTCGAGTTACATACCGTTATCTTTGTGCCTGTCATTTTCTGGTCGGTAAAAGAAATCATTACAAGTTCCACTCCATGACTGCTGTACGTACCCTGCAATGACATGGAAAAATGTTACTGTCCCAAACAATAGAGAGGTAGGCAGACGATCAGAGTCAACCTAATTACAGCATTTTACTCTTAAAACTCTACCGATGCAATTGATGTGTACTTTCACAATTGCTATCTGTTGCGTAACCTAAAAGGGAGAAGAATTGCGACCATGGCATTACCTCAAAAATCTCAGTCATGTCGACTGAAAAGCCACAAAAAGGCTAGAAGCTCGAGCTTGTGTTAACGAATCACGCACACGCATCATAACGCCACAAACCACGCGTGTTATGTAGAGGAATAATTTTAAGGCGACATCATAATCAAATCATTACTAGCTACAACTGTTTATTGCTTTGAGCGGTCTACTACAGTGAGGAAGTCAGTTTAAGATTGATAAGAAGTGTCTTCAGATTCACGAAAAATAAGACACTGATTTGCATAAACCCCAAATTTTGTTGAGGAGAAGGAGGAGAGCACAACTGATATATGGTAGGTCTAAGAATACTCAGTTCATTGAGCCTTGATGACTTTGTATGTATCCTTTTTTTTCCATCATAGGGCAATATATACCTTAAATACACCGGGAGCCAGCAAAGAGTTGTTGCCACTACGACGAGGAATTCGAAGGGCCTCAAAGTGAAGCGGGTGTCTAAAGAAAGCAAGAAATTTCAAGATGACTCAAGAAGTTAAATTTTATAAATGTCTGTAAAATTTATAGCATTGCGCTCGTTAATAACAGTGAGCCTTTCACAATTCCAACGGCAATTTAACGAGTTTTCATGATTAAGACCCTGGTATATGACAGCATTAATGTTAATGTACTCCTCCCACACTGAGACGATTCCTGCCCAAAACACGTCCCAAAGCGTCTCTACTATACTACTTATACGCAGGAACCTTAACCTTCCGGTTATAAGCCCTCCCCCCCCCCACCCCCGGAGACCTTAAGATACACCGAAAGAGTGTACGAGTACGGGTAAATTTCCCGTACGCGGAGCTGTAAATACGGTAGATGGCCTCTTACACCGGAGAAACGGCTAGGCTACCGGGTAGAACGGTGATGCCGTTATCACATCTGGGAAATCATGGTCGTTTTTTGTACAATGACACGGCGACGAACCAAGCGACTGTGAATCCTCCTGTCCCTGTCACTATTCTCAGTTGAGGGTTAAGGGTTGCATGTTGTTAACATTACGCGTTATGTTATAAGAATTAAGAAATATTTACATAATCGAATCGGATATAAATCGGGATATGAATCGTTACACTCCTACCTAAAACCCCTTATGAAGTTGCATAAGCCCTGGGCTTATAAGCGGAAGTCTAAAGTTTCTCCTTTGGTGCAAGAGTACGTTTACAATAAACAAAACCTCTCAGCTCTGTGATATATACGACCACCACGTCAGCCAGCGTGCAAAGAAAGTAGTGTCCGATAGCCCGGGGCTAGTGGATTTTGCTATCGGGCAAGTGAATTCTGTTTTTAACTTGCCCGACGGGCAAGTGATGCTTTTTGAGGAATTTGAATAACAGAAGAACTGTGAAATCAATTCTGCTCGTCAAAAAGGTTTCGGGCTATTTGAAATGATGTCTGGGCTAGTAAACTCTAGCTTCAGCTTGCCCGAAAGGCAAGCTGTAAAAATGATTTTCTTTGCACCCTGGTCAGCGGAGCCTTTCTTCGACTGCTCAATTTTGGCGTACTCGAGAAACACTATGTATGAATCGAGAAAGATCTTTGTTGAGCACGCGCAACTTATTTCTAGGGTGCAGTCTCAAACCCAGGCCTAATAGCCGCGCGTTTGTCGCCGTTTGGTACAGCGGGCTCAGTTATAACCATCGGTTTTATCAACAAACGGATGCTCGCACTAGAAAAAGCACTTTGAACAGAGAAAACACGATTGAATTGCCCAGAAGTTCGAGCTTCGGCAACTTCAAAGGCTTGACGCGTTTCTGGCGTAGCCTCTCCTCGATCGAGAAGACAAAGGCAGCTTCTGCTCGCAGGGTGGTATAAAGGTGATGTTACACGAGACGATTCGCAACGACGAGTTTTAGCGCAACACAGCTTTGCAACATTGCTGCGACATTGGTTTGAATGCCTACAATATTGTTCAAGCATTGCAACGAAGGGTTGCGTTACAAATCGTCGTTGCGAATTGTCTCGTGTAACCTCACCTTAAGAGAAACAAAAACCCAGTGAACCACCAGCAGATGTTAAATTTCTTACTTGTGTAAAGAGTGCATTGTAACATATTTCATGAGGACAAGCTGAACCATGTGTGGTTGATAAAACAACAAGTTTTCGTTATTATACTCCTCCTTCATCCATCTTCTTAGAACACCCATACCCTAAAAATACATAAACACTGCTCTTAATACAAGTTAACGACCACTGACGTTATGTTATGCGTGTTATTTAGCGGTAGATGTACAGCATTCCAGTGCTAATAAGATTCTACATGTAAAACGCGACGCTAC
>CALNXK010000097.1:1082500-1170000 GCA_942486035.1 Porites lobata
TGTGAGCAAGAACAGACATTCAAAAAAACTTTTCGAAGAGACTGACAAAGAAAACAGAAGAAGCACAGACGAAAAGTAGATACCAAGTAATAGATCACAGAAAACGTCAGAATGTGATAAAAACATCAGTGACACACTTCTTTGTTTTTATCACATTCTGACGTCACCTGTGAGCTATTACTGAACAGACGCACGGCAACATGGAATCTATTTGTTAGAGAGTCGGTTTAATGACCGTCAGTACGGTGCGTTCGTATAGTGCAAAGTTGAACTTTGGCTGAAGTCTGCACCTCTGAGATGCTATCTGGGATTTCTCTACACTTTGCACTTGGCCAGCATTCCTCTACCTCCCAAAGGAACTCAAGTCCTCTGTTTCAAGATGTTTCTGGGGTTAAAGCCAAGTGAAGAATCATTGACAAGATTGATCCTTCCTGAGCAAAACCTCCATTGGTCGGGCAAGGCAACCGCATCGCTTGGTTCCATTCTTAATATACTGTAACGTCACTCTGAGAATCCGACCAAAAAATAACCTTGCTAATCTTGTGCGTCAGGTCATCCTTAACTTGAGATCAGCACTCTGTACTTAACAGAGAGTGTGGCTGCTTGTAACTTAAGCCTTGGAAGTGACAGAGGTCTAACTGGCGAACTCCTTGACATTTCAAGTCGAAACTCCAATGACATCTAAAAATTTCAAAGTGATAAAAAAATCTGACAGACGCACTTTCAGTAACCGTCTTTGGAAGCATCCAAAGAATACGTGAAGGAATATCATATGGCCAGTACGTACGGTTCTATCAATCATGTGACTTCGTAATTACTTGAAATTGTGATAAGGCAGCCAACTCACACTTGCACTTGTTCTAGTGGCTCTGCAAATCTTCTGGTATTTCACCATTTTCTGCATAATCTTCTTAACTTTCAAGACAACCGGGAAAAGAGATCTCATTGGATCATACAGCAAACTTACTACGGACAGAATTCTGCGTTTTGTAGGTGGTCGGTGTTTCTCTAAATCCCACTGTACACCTAGCGTTCTTTCACTGAAACTAAAGGTTCTCGAGTTCCAAACCCGGGGTTGGATTCGCACTCTCTGCATCAGGTACTTCGGACAGCATCTCTCGACTGTTACTCATTCATTTGGTCCTTCTAAACCCGGCTTACTGAGCAGACATTTCACTCTGTTTGCTTTCTTCAATTACTGTCCTTACTGACTCGAGGACGTCATTTACGTAAAAGAAATCGTTGATAGCATTCACAGCCTCACCAATGAATCTTCCTTTACAGTCCTTAGCAGCTCTCTTCAGGCAAACATGTGGCCCAAAAGATACATTAAATATTGAGCGCCTCTATAGGTCACTCTCTTCCCACAGACATAAACGGGTTGTACCTCCCTGCTCATCCGCAGAACCTAATCCTTGATGTCGTGGAATATTGCATTGGAGTTCGCGGGCAACGGTTGTCGGCCACACCTTGGGTTTCTTCTCTGAAGGAACTGCTTTGTCTCTCTAGCCTCTCCAAAAAGAGAACCTTAACCTTCCCTTAATTGGAAAGACTCATCTGTCTACTTAATCTGCACCGCAACAGGCAGTAGCTTCCTCGACATTATTGCGAAATTTCAGGTGTTCATTTCCTAGAGAGTCCTTAAGCAGTCAGCAATCTCCAACGCTTCTTGTCCATCGTTTTTTGAAAGGCTTGACCCATCAACTCATACCTTTGTCACTGCATGCAGTTGTCCAATATGTTGCAGGCAACAATATTAAAGGGCCTTCCCCACGGAAATTCCATGCTGATGGAATTTCGGCTGTTTTCTCACGCCATTGTGGATGCTGATTTCTGAGCTTATTTTTTATTTATTTGCAATAATGACATTGAAAAACAAAAATACAGAAACACACTAAAAGGGAAAGAGAACAAAAAAAGTAGATGAAAATTACTGACATCAACATACGTAATACTAATTTACAACATCATTGCTCACAACTTACATTATTAGCTTAATTATTAATTAATTACACGTACGAAGGCTAAGAGAGATAATAATTACTTTAAGTTAATCTTCCTATTTTCCACTGTGTTTTTAAATTATTTATACACTGCGTACAGTTAAGGGGCATCACATTAATTTTACAACTATATACATACTTTTTAATAAACAGGATGAGTAATTCTAGGCGGCGTCTGAGGTTATCACTTATAGGACCAGGGGCCCGTTTCTCGAAAGTCCCGGTAACTTAACGGGCCCGGAATCATATTTTTAAATCAAAGTCTCAAGAAAAGTAGGATGTGTTCTGACCTCTAATGAAGTCCATTTTGTTTCGTTAGCTAATAACTCTACTGTATGATTTTCAAAACTTTTAAAACTCCCTTCTAAAATGGAAAACAAAACAGCTTAACGGGCCCGGTAATTACCGGGAGCTTCGAGAAACGGGCCCCAGGGATATATTTTTGCATCAGAATTTGTTCAGAGGAAAGATTTATAAGAGTATTATGGGACACATAACACAATGATAAATTTTCATGATACAAATTTAACATTTACAGGGCATTGTAAGAAGGTATGCTCCAGTGAATCAGGATTCTTGCACTGATCACAAAGACCATCATTTCTGATTTTGAATTTCTTAAGTTTTTTATTGGTCACTACAATTCTTTGGAGAATTTTGTAACTAAATTCTCTTAATTTATTGTCCACGTTTAAATTCCTCGTTAACATTCATGCTTAAGAAGACTGCTTTGTGATCAGCTGCGATCGATAACCGCGTTTCCACCTTAGTAATATCTGGCTTGTATTTACCACTTACTAAGAAAAAATCTCTTCGGGATTTTAATTTCAAAGGCTTTGATTCGTATGTGTTGGATTTATTTTTAGGATGCATTTCGCGGTAAACTAAATTGATCTCTTTTATGAAATGAATTAATGAATTTCTATACTTAGTTTCTTCCCAAGTAAGACCTCCTTGCTTACCTAATGGACTTATTGTTGTATTCCAGTCACCTGCCATTACTAAATTAGAAGTATCAGTCAACGATATAATTTTTTTGTAAAAAGAATCGAGGAACTCCTTTTGTTCACGATTATCTGTGGGGACATAAACATTGACCACATCTAACCTGGCCTCACCCTGTGTTTTTAGACGCAAAATTATAAATCTCCCATTGGTGTCGAGTTCGGCTTTAATAGGCTGATTTAGCAACAGAACGGGAATGTAATTTGCCGACGGGTAAGCGCGTGGAAAGGACTAAACTCGACTTCCGGGACTCAATTTGCCGCTCTGCCATTGGTCAATCCAGTCGTTTGATTTGCGCGCGCAGTCGTCAACAGACGTTCCCGTTCCGTTGCTAAATCAGCCTAATAACACACGCCGTTGGAATGATCTGATCCATGTGAACAAAAAAATTTGACCACCCCATTCCGCCGCCCAAACCTTCTCATCTCTAGAGTTCGACAAGGTTTCTTGAAGAAAATAAACGCTAGCTTTTTGGTTTTTCAAGCATGTAAATATTGATCTTCTTTTTTCTCGATTTCATAAACCTCTCACGTTAAGCGACAAAACACTCGAACATTAACGTTGATTAGATTTAAACAAAAACTAAACACTGAAACAAACGAAAAAAGGGACAGACAAACAAAGATACAAATTACTTACCTCTCCCGGATAATAAAAAACCAACTGGCCTAAAAGAAAGCTCATTGGTGCTAGCTGGATAGGTACATTTAAGACAGCTGTAGTAATTTACTAAGTATGTAGGAGAAAAGTTAGTATTCGGAGATGATCGTTGTTTTTTTTCTCTTTTTCTTCCGCAGTCCGTCTCAAAAATTAAAGGCCTTTCAGATCTTCGTGGGAGTCAATTCTCAATACTTCAGCGGTGATGTCTAAAACATTTTGCCATCAACAGTCCATGTCTTACCATTGCGATATATTTTTTTTTTCACTTTTCTCGCCTCTTTGAAAAGCTCGGCTCTCCGTTTATAAATATCTTCTCTGCTCCTGCATCTTTCAAGTCAGTATTTCGAAGATTTAGTGTAGCTTTGTACAGCTTGCTTTTTGCGTTGTAGTTGCTAAATTTGGGCGATGATTGGTCGGGGCTTGTCTTTGCTTTTCGTGTTCATTCGATGCACAATGTCTATGCCGCCGGGTGTTAAATTCACTTGCAGACGTTTTCCCACTGTAACAACATTCGCTACGTTTAATATCTTCTTCTCCAACTTCAGCGATTCCGTGTATAACCAGATTGAATTTTCGAGTATATTGCTCGAGGTCATCATGTCTGGCTTCGATATCTTCGAGCCTTTCATCCAACTCTTCCACCTCCTTCTTGGACTCTAATAGCTGCTCCTTGAGTGATTTTACCTTCCTTTTTAAGCCTTTATTTTCTTTGACAAGAGTGTCGACTTGTCCTTTGGTATTTTATAAATTTTCTTTTAGCTCTTTGTAATTTCCTTTAAGGGATTCCATGTCTAAGACCAGCTTTTTCGTATTTGTTTTGATTTGCGTTAGAACCTTCCATATTTCAATTAGCGAAGGAGTTTCACTCGCGTTGTCGTTAGCCGCCATTGTTGCAGACCGTTTTCTGTGTCAGACTCTTCGTCTTCCTCTGGCTGGACTGTTGTATTACCCTCAAAACTCGATGAACTACTGACCTTTTTTCTTTTCCTTCTTCCCGATTTAGTCATACTTGTCTGAATTCACATTTTTAAAACTTTTCTGTACCTCTCTAAAGCGAGCTCGCTAACATACGTCCATCGTGGACAGCCGCTCGACCCCCTGATTTCTGAGCTTACGGTGCGCGTAATACTGACTCCCCATCTCTCAACTTGGATTTATGTCCTGTAAAATCCAAGCTGATGAATCCTTTCTTCAAATCCTTACTGTGGTTATGGGTTTAATGTCTTTGGTTTGTTTCTCACAGCTTAATGTCTTTGGTTTGTTTCTCACAGCTTATGTCTTGTACACTATTTGCTCCGCTAATAGGACTTCTAAAGGCATCCTCTAGCTCCTCTTAAAACTGGACCTTGGTCTTAGCCAACTCTACAGCATCCTCAGCTACTTTGATTTGATTTTCTTTGTTTAAGTGTTCTCCCTTTAATCGCCTTACTTTAGTTCGGCTTTTCAACGGCTCTTTTCTCAAGATAGAACCTTTTGTAACATTACTTTAAATTCGTTTTCATGTACAATTGCACTTGATCTGAAAACATTAGACCTTCTTGAACCTCGAACATCATCCTCACAGTAAACTTGGATGAGTGTCATCATAATTAACATCATCTTGGCAGCACTCGGGAATCCCTTGAGAACCAAGCCACATATTGGTCGTTCGATTTAAGTTATGAACCGTAGTTTCAGCTGTGTCCGGTGTAAACGACTCTCCTCACAGATCTTCTCAAAACTTTGTCTGGTAATAACGGAATCAAACATAATAAACAAGTGAATATCGCGTCCACTGATTATCTAGGATCCGTCTCGAACTTCAATGGCAAATTTGTAGTCCACCTTTAGTTATTCATGCTACAAAAAAAAACTAGAAAAAATAGAACTGACACAAACCTTAATGTCATGTGCTCCAGGTAAAACATGAGAATTGCAGGACGGACAAGGGAAAAAGGATTAAAGTTTGTGCAAAAAAACAAGAACAACAACAATAACAACTTTGTTGCCATACCTTAATGTGCACCAAGCCACCATAGGGATTTATATTGCATTTCCAAACCCCAAGCAGACAGCCATACTTGTGCAGAACTATGATAACAGTTGTGAAAAAAAAACTTAGCTGACGTAACAAACTCTAGAAAGTAACCAAAGCAAATTAACAAGTAGCTGTCAAATCAAAAAACGTTGCACTCTAGAATAAAAGAACTTCAGAACCTTGTTATGGTAATCAGCATCAAAATAAAAAGGTCTTTCAGTTGAGGATTAAACAGTGAAAATAACAAAAAGAAACATGCGAATTTAGAGGACAACACCATCACTTGAGTCAAACTAGTCTACATTTCTAAGATAAAACAAAACTTACAAAACTTACAATGTACAAAACTTACCCAGAATATACAAATCCCGAAAGGAAGTGAGAGACCACTGCTCCAGTGAGAATACACCGTACTCTAGAAACAGAATTTAGTTTGAAAAGGTAACAGGGATAATTTAAATGGCAGCGATGATCAAAAGATTTTTGAGGTTTGAAATTTTTCAGTCTGACATTTTTTGGGGTTAGGAAATTATTTTTGAGTGTGTTGATTTAAGAAGGGATTTTTTAAGGTATTCAAAACAATCTGAGCATTGGTATGATATGTGGGCTGATAGTTCTGATAGCTTGCTTGCCTGTTTTAATATATTTAAAGGAGCTGTGTCACGAAATTCAGCCCAAATTAGGAAATTACAAAATGCCCGTTAAATTAGGAGAAACATAAAAATCACCGCTTCAAACTTTAAAGGAAGGTTAAAATAACAAAACAGATACAACAGATGTCACGCATGGGCAAAACTCAAGAAGATTGAAACGGATTGAAATTAGGATTTTCAAAAACTGTTCAGCCTAACAGTTTTTCAACGTTGATCCCTGCTGCTTGCAACTTCAAAAATAATGCTCAGGAGACATATTTGTTTGTCTCGAATCTCTGATTTTGTCATTTACATGTAATTTCTTTACTTACTTTAAATTCCATAGTGATCAAGGGTGAATAATTGGCAAGATTAAACAAAATGAACTGGACTGCCGTGACACAGCCCCTTTAATGCATTTCAGTTATAAAGATTAGGTCAGCCGCACCAGTCTGCAAAGTGGGCTGTGCTTCTGAATGGCCATGCAGTGTGGGAAACTTCCTTCAACCAATCAGAAGCACTACCCAGATCTAAGTAGTACACATCCTTAGCAAGGAATTTCTGCGGTCACTCCTAGGGTATAGTTTCGTTGAGGAAGAAGTGGTTGTGTCGCGAAAGGTCGACTGTTTTCTTAAGCTATTTCAAAGATTCCTACATTTAATTAAAAAGTATTCGCTTTGATGGTTATGTATTACATAATCAATAATGATATTTAGGTGACACATAACATTCGAACAACTTGACTGGTTACTGGCTGAACATGAACGTTGCTGAAAGCGAAAAAAAAAGGTGCTACCGTCAGCAGTACTGTCAAGAGTTTTGTACAGCCACAAATACAAGTTCGACATTTACGTACATACGTAAGTTAATCCGGAAATGTTGTTGACATTTCCAATTCGTCACAACGAGGAGAAAAACGTGTAAGCTTAACTGTTCAATAACAGAGTTTCAGTTGCAATATTAAACCTTCCTTGTTGATGACCTCACACCTTCTTCTGAGTCAAGTGTATAAATAAAAGCTTTACAGTGTAATATTTGAAAAGAAATTATCGATTAAAACTTTATATAAACTCAGATCATTTCAATCCCGGCCATCGTGTCTGCTTTCACGTTCATTTGAGATCACATTCCGCAATTAAAATACAAAGATTTTATACCGCAACCGTTCTTTGCGTGTCCCTTAGAATTGCTGAAGACATGATTGTATTGTAAAACTTACCTCTGAAGCACAAATGTTGCCATATTTGATCTATCAACGAAGCGTCGTGGAATCTTTGGCATGTTCTTGCAACAACGGCAAGTTCGATTCCATTTAGGTGTTTGAAGATTGAGGCCAATAACTCGTTGGCAAGGGAAAATATTTTTGCCATCATTTCATTTTCAACTCTCCAAAGAATGCCGGGGAGAAAACGCAGTAATGCTGGAAGAACTTCCTGCTTGTCGGTCCACTATATCGAAACAATCCTCTCCCCTCCACCCCAACAACACTGTTTTTCCTTGTCCTCCTGAAAACGAGGCAACTGTACCCAGGACAACGCGAATCAAACACCAAGAGAGAGAGAAATCACAATACCGATCTACCGTTAAGTTTGTCAAGAAATAGAACGTGCTTTTTAGCTTCATTTTGGCGGCGATGTCGCAGCAAGGTGCAGCTTTGCAAACATACAATAACGAACTGGTAAAATGTGAGTATTGGAACGTAAGGAATTCCTCTGAGTAAGAGTGAGGAAACATGACAATGATGCCATTTGTAGTTTCATCCGCCATGTTGTTGATGAGCTCAGTTAAAGTGTGTAATTTTTTCATTGTTTTGTTTTTGGGTAGGCATAGAGGACCTTTGCACAAAAAGAGACGAACTCCAGAAACAAATACTCAACGAGGAAGAAGAAAAATCAAAGATTCAGAATGACATACGAATTCTCAGCGAAAGACTGGCCAAAATAAACGAAAGCCTTGCAAAGAAGATAGCTTCCAGGAATGAGTACGACAAAACAATAGCGGAGACGGAAGCGGCTTATATGAAGGTAAGTTCATTCAATGAATGTAGTAGCTAAGAATGTAGCGGGCGAGATTTCCGCACAGCCTCATACTATATACATTGATTTAGGGCCTGTTTACACGGAGATAGGTGATGTAACATGTGGCGGGTCACCCCACCGATCATGTAAAGGTGATCAAATTAAAATGAGAGATTATATGGACAGGCGGGTTACCTCACCAACCTGAGTTCCCCCACCTTGTAAACAGGCCCTTAGTATGCTTGTACCAATCTTATACAATTTTGCTCAAATAGCTAATAAATAGAGTCTAAACATGTGTACATATGATAATAAAATTTAAATGTTCAGGGCTGAGCAGAAATCTTACAGTGTCACATACCTTCAGCGGGACTGTTTGTAAAAGAGCGAATTAGTTCAAACCCAGGAGTTATTATTATATAAGTGAGGCCCTGTTAAGGTAAAATTCCGACAAGTGACTTGGCTTTGAAATAGCGACATAAAACTAGATGAAATGGTGACAAACAACATGAAGATTGGTGAAATACTGACAAGGACATGGCTTACCCCTCGAAACACGAAAAGACCATATTTAAAATTACTAGAGACATACATACCCACCCATCCCCCAGCTCCAAGAGTGCTTCATGAGTAGATGGAGTACAATTGTGCTGGTGATTGTAGTCCTGAATAGGACTGTTGTTGACAGTGACTGACATTACAACAACCTGTATGGTAGTTATCTTCAGAATGAAAGTGAGTTGTATCATCTCAGCTAATTGTATTTAACTCTGATAATTGACCTCATTGGTCAATGAGGAGGTGATGTATAAGATTAGAAGAAATAATATTTCAAATCATACATGTACGCTTGTCTGCCAAACTATGCCAACATGACAAATTCTGGGATTTTAAAAATTCTGCACCCTTCCACTATGGCCATAATGAACAGTCCCTAAGAAAGGATGATTGATTTTCCAACATTTTTCTCTCTCTCATCCTCCTACTTTAAACAGTTTAAAACTCCTTAACAGTACCAACATTAAACCACTACAGAGTGAGAATTCATAACTTCCTTTTCCCAAAATGCAAGCCTTTTGGTCACATGCGTTACTTAGACAAGAAGCTCTGCTCCACCCTAGGAAATGAGGATCTAGGGGAGGGGCCCAGAGAACCAAACTGCCTTTGGGAAAACTGATATCATTTTCAAAGCCAGAGCCCCAGAGTGAATCTTAGGGACTGGATGAGTGGCCCCCCACTTACTTTAATATCTGACAAAAGCTTCTGTGCTCCCTACAATAGTCCAGTTTTGAATTTGTTACAGCCGCTGAATAGAAGCACTGAAGACTCATTTATACAGGGTTAGCCTCGACCTAGAAGAAGACCTGTGTACAACAGTTACTGTGATTTATTTATTGTTTTAAACTCAAATTCAGGCACGTTATTGCTGGTATTTGTGAATATTTTACTTTAGGTCAAGGCTATAAATGAGTCTTTAGTGCTTAGATCAGTGTCCCCGTCAAATTCTAAACTGGATTATTCTTAGAACATAGCTGGGTGTAAATAATAACTTTGTTTGACTTTGAAGTAACAAGTTAAAAATCAACTCTTGCTCTTGCAGATTCTTGAAAGTTCCCAAACTCTTCTACATGTTCTAAAGAAAGAAACAGCAAAAGACAAACCTCAAATGAGTCACAGTCAAGGATCAGTGCGAGATAAGACTGGAACACAAACAACATGAACATACAGTGAAGATTATAGAATATAGAAATGTCAAAAGAGTTTTGTTGGTTTACTCTTTCTATGCTAGTGTTTCTGCAAGCGACAGTTCTTCTTAAGAACTGCCAGTGAAATTACTTGTTACTTGACTGTAGAGATAATTACGCAACTCCTGAATTTTATATCCCTGACTGTACGGTACTGCTACATGTATAAACTATTAAATTGTTGTAAATAAACTGCTCGATACCATCATTTTATGTGCAAAATAATAAAGAAAATTACAAACTTGTCGATTATATAATATTGCACCCAAGTTAGTTAGAATAAATGTTGGAATTTTCTAACCTTGTTTCTTCTTGTCTGTTTCATATCATTCGCCATAGTATGTGAGTACACATACTGTGGCAAAACCACCCATTTCCATTGTGAAGAGAGAAGGTGTACTTAGGCAAAATGTCATGTTAACATGAGTCTGATTAGAAGCTTTTGTTGATCTGAAAAACTAAATACATTTTTTTAGGTATGTTTAGATTAACTGTCCATAGAATTTTTCTCCTCATAAGCACATGTTTTTTACTAGGAAACTCATTTAAAGTTCCTACTCCTACTTCATGGATCAGTGTCTCCTGGTGCCAGTTCAATGAATGGGCTGTAGCAGAGCTGTGACCTTTCACTTGTTTCTTTATAGTAAGATAGACAGCTTACTAAAATGTCACCTAAAGTTGCATTGTTTCCTGCTGTTCTTCGGTCATTTTCTTTTACTAAGGAGACTGTACAACAAGGCAGGAGCTACAATTAATTTTGTGCCCCTGTAGTAACTTCTGACAAGGCCAATTACGAATATTCACCATTTTCACCGAAACCATGCACCTTTTTTGCCCCACAAAATTTTGCACAATCATTGTTTCCAATTTTTCATGGGTATTACAGTTATCCCATGAGTAATCAAACACAGTGGTTATGCAATTTCTTTTTTAGGAGGGGGTGGAGGTAAATCTGGTGCGGTGCATTGTGGTCTTGATGAAAATGGTGAATATAGTCTTCAATCCCTTGTGGTTGACTGGGATATAATGACATAACTTTGGCAGAGGAGAGATTTACTGAAAGAGATTTGTGCAGGCACACAATGGAGTAAATAATGAAAGGGTTTAATCACCGCAAATGTTTCAAGCAGTGTTGCACAGAACAAATGGGTAAGCCAAGTTAGTGGGGTCCACTGAGTGATAATGACGTAAATGTTGATACATACAGATAAGATGATAAGTAAGATAATTCATTTAGTTTATTAACACCTGCACAGGAGTCATACATGTACATCGTGGCTAAATAATAATTTATTATTTACATTTTAAAAAGCTAATTTCAAACTAATGGGTTTACAAATACACTATACAACATTTAAATATGCATGACTTGCACATGTAATATGATTTAAATATTTTCTTACTTTATTATAGCAAAGTAATCATCAACAATCTTGCAAATATCCATGATTACATTCCCACCCAGTTTTTGGTTTTGAACATAGACCATCATTTCTTTTTATCGGTCTCCTAGGCTCTGCTTGCTATGGACAATCAGAAATTTCCAAACTGGAAATAAACCAAAAGTTAGGGAGCGTAGCTGACTTTCAAGCTTCTTATTGAAGGTCAGGCATGTGTAATAGCAACCTGAATTTTAGGATTATGGGCTCCTCTTGTTGCCCACAATAACCTTTGACCAACTATGCACAAGCACTGTCTCATATAATATCTGCTTGATAATTCTGATGACCTGGTAGAGCATCGCTCAAACTAGCCAGTTTCATGTTCAATGTACTTTTGTTACTGGATGTCAATATTTACAGGATATTGTACCATCCCAGACATAATAAATTTGTTGAAACGCTTCAGAAAAACACAACATAAACTTAGTCATTTCATGAATACACATATTGCTTCCCTCCCCTTCCTGCAATGTTGGTTTCACATGTTTGCTTGGGCATAAACGTCTCCAATATGTTGGTCTACTATAGCAGTTTGGTTTTTTGTTGTTTTTGTTTTGTTTTGTTTGTTTGTTTTTCCTTTTCACATTAAGTGTTCTCTGTAAAATGAAAATTTCAAATAAAAATTAATAAAATACAAAAAAAATAAATAAACATCTTCACAATCAACATTGAAAGGGAAGGGAAGGAAGAATTCACAAGCGTTTCAACAAATTATTGACCTTTTTACTGATACGGTCGCCGTATTGAATTACTTGGATTTAAGGAGTTTTATGGGATGCCCACGGGGCATGAGCACGATCCAATATACTCGCATCGGTAATTACGTGCTTTTTGGGCAAATTGTTCTTTATAGAAAAGTTTTCCTAGAAAAAGATTGTAAAGGGAAAAAAAGATCATTGTGCCGTGTTTGGAATTGTAATAACGATCATCTTTTTGCCGAGAAATATACATTGAAGTTCTGTTTTTTCACAGAAAGTGTGCTTAAAAACTGGGTGAGTGCCCCCTGAGCATCCCATAATACTCCTGAAATGTAATAAATTCAACATGGCCATTGATCAAGGTCTATTATGACCGGAATTTAGATGCTGTACTACTCCATTCATCTTGTCCTGCTATTCCTTCCTCTGCTGTATCTTTCTTGCTTCTTGTATGGGTGAGTTCTTGTTCTTTCACTCTGTACAAGTAGAGGATGTTTTCCTTGTGGTGTGGCTTGTTGATTTTCATGACCGCTCTCCATTAATTTGAGCTTGTTCTCAATTGCTCTAATTTTGGATTCACAGCTAAAGGCAGACAAAACAAAGGAAAAAATTATTATCAAATGAATAAGGAGAGTTTCAACAAATTCCTAACATTTAAGTTTTGCTTGAAAAAACAAGTTGTATGCAACCTGGACAATAACTATTATTCACTGCATAATAAGTACTTGTGGAATTCACTTGCGTCTCTTCACTCACTGCAGTTTTGTAACAGACGTTTGCTACAACATTACACCAGGATTAATTGCTACCTAGTTCAAAGCTGTCAAGAGAGCTTCAACGTTAGTCCTGCTAATAGCAAGACTAAAGATGGTTGTTATTTGACTGCGGCAGTATTAGCTCAGTCGGGTTGAGCGTTTGATTGGAGAGCAGAAGGTTGAGGGTTCGATTCCCAGAGTCGGACCAATACTCAGAGTCTTAAAATAACTAAGAAATGAAGGTACTTCCTTTGCACTGCAAGCGGCTAGGCTCTGATGACCACATAAAATGGCGGACTGTCTCCAGCTGGAGACATAAAAATAGCGTCCCCAATTAGTACTTTCGTACTAAATACACTGGCACTCAAATAAAAATTTTATTGTTGTTTTTTTTTAATTTCATTCTTAACAAAAAATGTGCCCTTTTAACTTGTGATCATTTACAACTTGGCTGTAAGGCAGCGAGCTCAGTGTGTGGGTAACATGGTAGTCAGTAGAACCCTTGACTGTAGAGTAAATGGTCATAGCTTCGATTATTGGAATCAGACCAATACTCACAGTCAGAAAAAAACCAGCCCTGTAAAATAGCTAGACCTTCGTGTGGCTCAGATGATCAACCATGTATGTAAAATGGCCATTCTGTCTCCAGTAGGACACATGAACATAGTGTCCCCAATTAGTACTTTAGTGCTAAATAAATAGCTAAACACTTTTAAACATAAAGTGCCTTTTTTGAAAATTTCATATTAAGTAGAAGATTAACAATGAGCAAAAGAAAAGTTGAAATGAATACAAGTTGTCTCAGCTCTCTGTCTCACCTTTTTAGTGAGATTTTTGAGGATGCTGTAGATGATGGCACATTCTTTTCTTCTTGTTCTTTTAAGCCCTAGTTGGAATTGGAGACAGTTGGTGAGAGTAATCTGTACATTCTGACAAGTAATCAGGGGAGAGAAGGGACATTTTCTTCTACTGTCAAGCAACAATCTGCAGCCCACAGTTTAATCCTATAGTACTAAAAAATGACCTACACCACAGTGTTCTCACCAGGCCACATCCTTGTTGGATTGCCACAAGAAAAATAATTGAAGTGACGCATTTATGTGCCCACTTGGGTGTACAAAGATGCTACGAGCCATAGGGACTTTCAGAAGTTAGTTGGCAGTTTTTTAATGGTCTAGCAAATATTCATCCTCTTTGCTCTTTCTGATTAATGATGGTTTCTCAAAGAATTCAAACCATTAAATCATGCATGCATGCAAATGCATTTCCGTGATTTTCTTACAAATAGTTATGGTGAGTCCTGGGACGTCTCATCTTGCAAAAAATCATGAGTCCCAGTTAAAACTAAAATGAGGGGTGTTACTAAAACGAAGACCCAAAAACGAAGACCTAAGACCTAAGACCCCTTGGACTAAAACGAAGACCCCTTGGACTAAAATGAAGACCCTATGGACTAAAACGAAGACCCCCATGGACTAAAACGAAGACCCCATGGACTAAAACGAAGACCCCATGGACTAAAACAAAGACCCTATGGACTAAAACGAAGACCCTATGGACTAAAACGAAGACCCCATGGACTAAAACAAAGACCCCATGGACTAAAACGAAGACCCCATGGACTAAAACGACTGCTGCTAACCGCTGAGGGCAATGCCCGCTCCCGTAATTTGTTACGGCGATTTGGGAATGTTGTGGAATTTCCTCTGCAGTATTTTGTTGTGATAGTCAAGTCTATCACTTACCTTTTCTTCAGGTTTCTTTGCGGAAAATATTTTGCATGTTTTAAACCTCTCTGGAAGTGTTTACGGTGAAGATGATGTCAGTTTTATTTAAATGAAAGCTTTTTGCAGGGTGAAGGCGAGGGAGCCCTCTAGTGTGTCGTGTGGTTATAACGCGCGTGTGGTTATAATGCGATTGGCGTGACAAGCCCAAAGGTCATCAGCGTGTTCATGGGAGGCCTAGACAATCAAAAAGGCTTATGACAGGATTTGTCTTGTAGACTTCCGGCAAACGTGTTTTGGGCGCGTAGTTGGGGTTTGAGGGAGGAGGGGGTCCATTGCCTTTCTGATATTTTACCGTTCAAAATTCAATGTCGGATGATTTGGGTGTCATCCCGGGTGTAATGAGTTAAGAAAATATAGCCGCGTGCTCCAGCTTTCTAAAATGTCGAAGAATTGTATCAAATAGAATGCATTTAAAAAACAAAACAGTGACAACACATAGTACAGGGAGGGAATTTCTCATTGACGAATTCAAGGAGAGAGGAACCTCGCGCTCTATTTATTACTTTTTACCTGATCAATAACTTCGATCTAGAACATTACTCGAACATTATTCATTTAAGCGTGGTTCATTTGTCTTTATGCCGGGTTTTATTTGTTTTATTTATATCCCTGTCATACGCTGTTACGATATTCTGTCCTCTATTGTTAAAAAATGACTAATCTTTACGGCTTAAACAGTTGTTTTTATGATAACTGTGATAAAAAAAATAATAGTAAAAGAAAAAGAAGGAAAAAGACAAGGGAAAAAAAAAAAGCTTTCATTTAAATAAAACTGACGTCATCTTCACCGTAAACACTTCCAAAGAGGTTTAAAACATGCAAAATATTTTCCGCAAAGAAACCTGAAGGAAAGGTAAGCGATAGACTTGACTATCACAACTAAATACTGCAGAGGAAATTCCACAACATTCCCAAATCGCCGTAACAAATTACGGGAGCGGGCATTGCCCTCAGCGGTTAGCATCAGTCGTTTTAGTCCATGAGGTCTTCGTTTTAGTCCGTGGGGTCTTCGTTTTAGTCCAAGGGGTCTTCGTTTTAGTCCATGGGGTCTTCGTTTTAGCCCATGGGGTCTTCGTTTTAGTCCATAGGGTCTTCGTTTTAGTCCATAGGGTCTTCGTTTTAGTCCAAGGGGTCTTCGTTTTAGTCCATGGGGTCTTTGTTTTAGTCCAAGGGGTCTTAGGTCTTAGGTCTTCGTTTTTGGGTCTTCGTTTTAGTAACACCCCTAAAATGAGTCCTAAACTGAATATTTTTGGGCCTTTATGTAACCATGCAAACACCCTGAAGACAGACTCCAAAACTCTGTATAACAGTTTACTGGAATAAAAACTCTTTCTAGTGTGAACACAACAAAGACCAAAAGTAATATACCTCGTTAGGCAACAGCTGTAAGAACAGCCACAGAAATCACACAAACAGGATAATTACTCTATGAAAACATCTTCAGATCGATTGATCGATCTTTATGTCCCACGGGACAACTACCATGAATTATTTTGAGTCTTTGGTCCTTTTTATGTGTCAGGGATACAGGAAACAAAGGTAACAAAATTTCTCTACATTTTTACTTTGCGTAACAGACCATTTTTAGATTGTGGGCTCAAGTTCTTTGTACTGTGTGGTTTGCCATGCCACACAGTGAAAGTTAGATTCTTAAGCCCTAAAACACCAAGGCTTGGAGATAGTTTAGAAGGTTATTGAAACAGTGGTGAAGATGATGAGAAAGAGGACAATGTAGCAAGCAAATATCAAGAAGCTGTTCCATTGAAGAAAATTGTGTTTTCCAGAGTGCTCGGCTTTTGAAATACTCATGGCTTGCCTACAAAAATTTCATGCTGACAAAACAATCATAACCTTCAAGATCCTTCTTGAGGCAAACATTAAGCATATGCATTTACCCACTCCGCAGGGAATTTCAAATTTTCCAAAAAACACTTTAAGTAGACATGCTGCTAGAATTTGAACCTGCCTTGATGAAATGGAAGGCAGAGAAATTACGGAGGATTTTTTCCATTCCAGTCGTGGAACGCAAGTAACTTTGCCCTCCTTAAGCTCCCACAGGGACCCTATTTTTCGGCAGAGCGGGCCCTGGGACTCCTTAAGACAAAATCCTGGTGAAAACACTGACACTGCAAAAAATAATAATATCATTTGAAAGATTTCTGTCACCAATCAACTAAACTTTCTTTTCCCTCTAATCAGACCATATGTGATACCCTTTTAGAGAGAAGCGGGTGTGGGCACTACATACAGAAGTCCCTGTTTGAATTTCAAAACCCTCCCTTTCTCTGAATGAGGGGGCAGTGTCTATGATAGCATTAAATATTATAATTATTGTATTTGCCATAGTCATTCGTCACAGCTGTAGTTTCAATCCACCCCTGTGTTCTTTGTTACCATCGTTCATCTGTCTGATGTACCTGTTTCAAAGCCTGTCACTTGTTCAAATAATACCGTAACAAGGTCTTCTTCAAGCTAACTTTGGATCTTACAAGAACTCAAAAGTTTAAAATATTAAACATACTCCTAAAACTATTGTTATTTCACAATTATCAGCAGTCAAACTTTTATCCAGATCAATAATTAATTAACCGTGATCATTACTTGCTATAAGATTAGACTTAAAATTATTGCTTTAATTAGCCTGCGTAGCAAGCGTTTCCAATCGAGTTATTACGCGAAGGTTCGAGCGGAAGCAAAAAAAAGGTTGAAGGGGGAGCGGGAGGGGAGAAGAGGAAACGCTTGCCCGCAAACCCCACGATTCTGGAAAACGCCCCTTGATATTTCACGGTTCGGTTCATCTGTAAATTGACAGCTCGTCAAAAAAAAAAACATAACGAACAGATTACCCCTGGATTACCAGATTTGTAAAATTATTTGTCCGGAACAATTCACTCCGCCGCGTATAAGTTTTGCAGAGCGGCTTCTCTTCAGTTTGTGTCGAAATGTTCTCTACAATAGATGCCACTAAATTTCCAATAAGCAAAAAGAATCTTTCATTTCAAAAAGCTGACAAATCGTTTGTCCATGGCGGCTTTAGCTAGTGTCGAGTACCGATGTTTTGATTTATGTTGATGTTATCTCCAAACAAACAGTCCATTTTTTCCAGTCAGATCCGCACGCCGTCATTCTCAATAAATTGGCCTTCCCTAGTCTCCACTGCTCGATCTCCAATTATACTTTGAAGACTCTGATCTCATAAACCTTCGCACAAACAAGATTCCAATAAATATCCGTCCAAAGCATTAGTAATCTGCAACCACAAATCAGATGAGACCAGATCTGTAACGCACGAAAACAAAGCATACCTGGTTTGATTGATGTTTTGAATGCTAAGTAATCAACACTACCCGCACCGCGCCAATCAGAAGCTGCGTTCGTGGGTGAACGCAGTTTTTCAAAATCGTGGGGTTTGCGGGCAAGCGGTTCCTTCGCTCCCCTTCCCCTCCCCCGTCATTCATTTTTTTTTTTGCTCTTGTCCCAGCTTTCTAGACGAACCTCGCGAGGAAACGCTTGCTACGCAGGCTATGCTTTAATCTACTTACTGTTAATCCAGTTTTCTTCTTTGCCCAGTCTACAACCAGAGGCTTAGACAAGGCCAATTTACCATTTAGCCCACGCAGTGCATTTTCTGCCTGCTGTTGAGAGAGAAATATCATTGCTGGGATTTTCATAATTTATATACTATATCTGGTAATCATTTTTTTTTAACAGGGTATACTGTACAATGCATCTATACAGGATGCGTTCTTTTTTTTAAATACACACACAAAAAGAAGAACACATTCAATAATATCTTGGGTGTGCTAAAGCAGTGTTTGCCGCACTAAGTCTACAGGATACACTTATACATGTGTGTCACTTAGTGTTCACTAAATCTGTCATGAATAAAAATCAATCAACACAGTAAATTTTGCACATTACATTCTGGTACAGTGGAACCCAGTTAATATGGTCCCAATGGGTCCAAAAAATTTGGCAGTATTAATGGGGAGGCCGTTTCATCGGGGCAGGCTCAAATTTCATGACTTGAGGGCTGTAATGACAAATACACTGTACATTGCATTAGTATTTCTTGAACAACTGTTCTCATTAATAAACAACCAGAATGTAGATATCGCATACAGTAATTATTGAAAAAACTACGGCTATACTTAAAATTTTCCTTCAGTACATAAAACACTTTTAAAATTCAGCTATAAAACCACAACAAGTCCACTTCATTTGTACTGTAAAAAAAGTCTAAAAACAGTACAAGAACAGGCTCAGTGTACTAGGTCAATAAAATTGACATGTCACAGGTATTTTCATTTTCTAAATTTCAAACAAGTGGCCAAATAAATGGGGTGAAATTATAAGAGATTCTACCATTTGGGATTTTAAAATAATGTTATGGCTGTTGGCTGTATTAACCCGTTAAGCCCTAAGAGTGATCAGCATTAAATTTCTCCTTGTAATATCACTGCTTTATAAAACAGAGTGGTCATGAGAATTAAGGACATGATCACACAAGATGAATCTAATTGATACTTCAATAAACTCTCCCCACTACTTCTATTGAAAACGTATAGGGATAACAAATGAGAATTTGAATTTTGATGTTAGGGTTCAAAGGGTTAACTGCTGCATGACCGCATTAACAGGGTTTTTTTGTAAGATAATGTATGACCATTCAGCTGGACCAGAAAAAAGTGACCATAAATTGACCAGATTACCGAGGTCCCCATAAGGTGGGGTTTCACAGTACATATAATTTAAATGATCCTCGCAAGGAAATAGCTGTCACCATGTAGAGTGGTAGTGTAGAATGTAACTGAGTTTGTGTGTGTGCTGTCCAGTTTAAACAATTTTATAATCAACCAATATTAAAAGATTATTAGACCTTAAGTATGATACTCCCAAGTTTGGTTTACTGTGAACCAACCAGTTTACCCATGTACAGGATAAGCCAAGGTTTGTGTAATCTGTTGTCTTTTCATGTCTTATTTTGCTGCTTCAAGGCAGTGCTGCAAAACGTCTTTTGCTGTTCATTTACGAGAAAATATGCAAATTATCATTTGCGTTAAACGGCGACCAATAGTGCGAAGGTACATTCATTAGTGTGAAAATATGAATGTTTGTGCATAAATCAGATTCAATAACGATTTTTGAATTTTATGAATGCCCAAAATGTTATTGAATATTGATTAAAATGCAAAACTCATAATTGAATCTAACTTATGCAAAAATGTTCATATTTTCGTGCTAATGAATGGATCTTTGCACCACTGGTCACCGTTTCATGCAAATGGTTGCATATTTTCTTGTAGTGAACAGCAAAAGGTGTAAGTTCTCTTCCTTTAGAACTTCCCACGAAATTTCAAACAGAGAACTATTTTCAAGTCTATTTGTACTATCTCACCTCAAGTGTCTTGAATTCAACAAAGCAATAGCCACGAGGCTCCCCTTCTTTGACACCTGATTTATGGAAAAGTAGGTCAAGGTTCTGTATCTCTCCATAAGGTTGAAGAATCTTTAAAATATTATACCTAAAAACAATGAGGATCGATACAGTAAAACCCATGGGAAATTAGTTCAACAACTTCTTGATATTATCATTAATCAAATAAGAAATGAGTGTGACATTGAAGTTGAAGTTGAAGATCAATACAGAAAACCCTTTCAGCTGTACTGTTGATAGAGGTCGGAATTTTTTTTTTAAGCGATTGGGAGGTAAATTTTTGTTTAAGTTTTAACCTATTTTTTCTTTATTATTGCTATAAATTTCTTTTTTGTGTATGTGTTGTTAAAACAAAAAAGATGCACCCTAACTATTCATGCCAGGTGAACTGAATTACACTAATAATTATTATGCGGTGCATAGGACTATTGCAATTATCCGTACCCCCCTGGTTGAGGACCTACCTTTTCTTCTCACCCCGGAAGGTCGAATAAAATTGGATTCAACACTGGAGACTTCCTCAACCCGAAGGGTACGGGTATTATAATGCAATTTTAGTCCATAGACTGACAGTAGGAAGAACATCAAAGTAACAGCACACTAGGTTAACTCTTTAGTATGTTAGGAAGCACATACTTTCTTCAAGATTCAACGCAGCATTACAGCGAAATATCACCTATCATAAGAACAAAACTAAATTCTACTCACTCGCTTAAACGTTTGTCTAAATTTCCAATCCATAACTTTCTATGAGTACTATCATCCTTTGCCTGAAAATAATGATCTTAAAATGAGCTGTGATGCACAAGAAAACTTAATACGAAAGCTTATTTAGAATGCACTAGTATTCATCATCGAAAAAGGCAGAAAAAATATATGACATATTCATAGTTACAGTTTTGTACCTTTCCGTCAATGTCAGCTGCCATTTTGAACCTGTACACTTGTTTGATTTTACATGAGGTGGTAACCATTTTTCAGAAATGCCGCTGTAAGTAATTCCTCGATCCAGGCCATCACGTTTGATTCTGGGCTTCAATATTCAAGATGGCGGACAGAGAAGAAAATCGAAGAAAGAGCGGTGATTCCAAGAGTTCACAAGCAGCAAAGGTAAATCTTTGAGGTTGCGAGATGAATTATAATCAGCTCATTCCCTGAATAACTTTCTGGTGGGAATCGTGATACGTACTAATAACAGAAATGCAATAATCTCGTAAATTATATATTCAATGGATTGAAAGTTGTTTGCATTGTCAATTGAAGTTTTATGATTAGTGACTGTCAGGGTGGCTAGAACTCTGAACATTTTGACCAGTCGAAGCTTCCTTAAGCGGACACCCTCGGGAAGCAGATTCAGAGTCCATAATTGGTGCTGGCCGTTTATGGAAATGGGTTTTGCATGCGGAAAAATCGAAAGGAGCTTTTACAAAATAAATTCAAGAGGGGGGGCGTAAGGGGGGTACGAATACCGCAATACCGCACATGGAAGCGCGAGAATACCGCAATACCGCATCAAAATTTAGCCAAATACCGAAACCGCAGTTACAAATGGGAAAAAGTTGACGTTGCCAATACTAAAAATCCTCCTTTCAAATAGAAATAATGCTTTTATGCCAGTGTTTCCAAATCAAGGTGTGTCGATGTCAAGCGTACGATAAACATAAGATCATCGCACTCGTTTAACTTTGTTCATTACATGTATATGTTTACGTAAATGATACAACAGGAGTTTTCTAGTATTACTTTATATATTACTGGACCTGGATCATAAACGGACGGAAAACAGTTGCCTCTTATGAGGTTGTTTCAGATTCACAATTAACTCGGTTCTGTGTTGAGGGTTTCGAAACGTCAATCCGGGCTGCCTTTTGGATTCGAAGGGCGCACAGCACACACTAGCCTGCGTAGCACGGAGAATTTGGTTGTGCGCGCTAAATTATAAAGGTGGGCGCGAGCGAGGAGATTGGGCGGGAGCTGCTTCGGGGGGCGGGGACTTGGGCTAATTTTTGCTTGGTATGTGCTGTTGGCCTCTCAGAGCCCCTAAACCATCATAGTCTATTCTATGGCCCATTATAGACCCCATCTTACTCACTTTTGAACAAATACAAATATTTAATTTTCGCGATCCCAACTTCGTCCGACTTTCTATTTTTATGAATTGATCATTTTTTTAGACTGAATGAAGAACACTTTACTTTTCATCTACAATACAAGCATTCTGGTACCTTTGCTAACCGTAAATATGAAGAACTGTCTTACCCCAAAAATCAGAAAATGTGTGACCCCATTCTAGTAACTCTGAAAAGCGACCCCATTATAGTCAATGCAGTCGTGAAAATGCGACCCCATCCAGCGGCACATCCTCATTAACCTCCCCCAATATCAGGAAGTACCCCCCCTCCTCCCATCCCCGGGCCGATATGCTACGTAGGGTAAGCACACACGAATACTAGTACATTCTATATTCCTGCATGCACAACGAGAAGGACGAGTAATAATTTTAGACCACACCATCTTCATAGATTATCTTTCGACACTACGCAATTTATAACGACCTCACTGACCTCACTATTTGCTGGAATATCTGACTGATCACTTAGTTGATCATCTGGATCGCTCGCGATTGTTTTGCGACTGGCACGAAAGTGGCGGTAAGATTGGTAAGGAGGTTAAGCAAGCTGACTATTCCCACAAGGTCACTGAAGTCATAAATAATGCGACATGTTTACGTATCATTGGATAAAAAAGTTAATGTCGTTAATCATATCAAGTGTTAACTGAAATTACAAGCCATACGATTTGTCTGCACTGTTTGGGCAATACGATCCCCGACTGTGCAACTATAGGAAGACAGGCGGGTCACGCAGGCTAGCCAGGGAGACCTTTGGTATCCTCTTGTCATGAAAAAGAAGCAGATCACCGCGACACAACAATTTTTTCACCGACTACCGCGACATAAAATTTAAACTTACCGCACACCGCTTGGACTCTGAAAACCGCAATACCGTACTTTGAAATAAAAATTACCGCAACACCGCACCAAAAATAACTCAATACCGCAATACCGCAAACCCTTACGCCCCCCTCATTCAAGTCTCAAAGTCTCAGATTTTAGTCTTGTATCTTGCGACTGTATCACACAGTCTTCATCAGCAATAAATGCTCAATGTTGTCACGCGAATTAGTCACGCGACAACAAATAATTATGAACTTCCCGCAATTTTTAAACATTTGTTGTCATGTGACTAATTCACATGTCAGCATTGAGCCTTTATTGCTGATGAACACTGTGCGATATAGTCGAAAGCTACAAGACTAAAATCTGAGACTTTGAGACTAAAATTTATTTTGTCAATTTTGTTTACCAAATTCAAGAATGAACTTTCATGGAATTAAAAGGGGTTTTGTCATTGCCAGCTCTAAGTAGAGCTCTACACTTCCAAGACTATATGGTAACAGGGCTTCAATTGTTAACTGATATAAATTTTGCAGAAGGCAAGAAAATCTAGGAAGCGCAGTATCAGTTCTGACAGTTCTGAAAGTTCACGGACCTCTAGCAGTTCCAGCAGTCCAGTAAGGTAAGTGACCTCACAAAGACAGCTAATTAGGATGAGATGTGAAATCGCTGCAAAGCTTACGAAAAGAATGGAAAGGTCCCTTTGTTTTTTGAGACCAAAAGTAGAAGGGAATTCAAATACAACTGAAATTGGTTTGACTCTCCCTTCCTTCTACAGTAGTCATGTTTACTCAACTTTGCCTGCTGAATATGTATTAGCTGTCCATTGATCTCCAAGGATGAGGTGATCATGATAATACAGTCTGATATTTTTTTCCTAGCAGCTATGCACCTCAAGCAGAAATAAAATTTTACCCATGTGTAGAAGGAAGATAAACGCCCCTGAGGTTCTGCAGAAAATGAAACTTAGACACAGACCAGAAAAACTCTGACCCCCACCTACAAGCACTTTTTTGAAAAATGAGGCCAAAAGAACTGAGACTCCTGTATTTCTAGCAAATGCATCATTTATTTTTAAGGTGTCTTAAAGCTCAAATCTGTAAAAAGTCCCTTAGGGCAGTATTAAAGAATTCACATTTCTGTCCATAGAAAGAAATCAAGAAATTCCAAATCAAAAAAGAGAAGATCAAAGAGAAGTCCATCAACACAAAGTAATAGCAGTGATTCTAGCAGCTCAGAGAAAAATGTAAGCAAACAGAAGAAAGTTAAGAGAAGTGAAGAAAAGAAAAAGAAGGTACTGTATTTCTCAACTTATACTGTATTTTTGTTCAAAGTCTCTATTTTGCTTTCTCTTCATGCACCACTTTGTAATAATTTATCTTTAAGATTTATACCATCGGTTCTTGTAATTTTTGAGAAATGGCTGGGCTTTTCTTCTAAATTGCTTTGTATTTTCTCAGGAAGCAAGAGAAGAATTTAACAGTACATGATGTACAGAAAATAATTCATTCAAAAATGGAATTTTTTCTTTTTTTATGAATGGCCACTTTAAGGCATGTTATTTGGCCTCTATTGTGAGTGAAAGAGTTATGTAGAATACTTTTTTTGCCCGTGAGACTTCACCATTTTGTCCAAGGATGTTGCTGTTGCTACATGAGGCCCTGCCAGGGTAAATTCCGACAAGCGACATGGCCCAAAAAGTAGCGACAGTGCGTAAAATGAAATCGCGACAAGAGACAACCTCCCTTGGCCAAATTGCGACAGTGATGGCAAAGCAGGCGACATGCAGGCAGGCGACATGGGACCCCCCCCCCCTGGCAGGGCCTCCTACATGTATGAAAAAGCTAAGCAGGCTCCTTTACTCAACTGCATCTTGAAAATTACCCCTTGTCTTTGTTTTCTAGAGCAGTTTGAATTGTTAGTAAGCTCATTTTCAGCTGTCTCCTAGCTACATCCCTGTATTTCCTGTAAACTAGATGTACATTGGTATGTTTTATCTTAAAGGATAAAAAGGAAAGGAAAAAGAAAAAAAAATCCAAGGATAAAGGAAAAAAGTCATCTAAATCAGCTGTCAACCAGCAGAAATATGGAAAATACGGTATCCTTATGGAAAGCGACATGTTTAGCAAACAACAAGAATTTTATTTGTGGCTTCAAGAAGTAAAGAAAGCAAATCCAGAAACCCTTCCAAGATTTGAGATGAAAAAGATGTTTGATACCTTTGCAGAAGATTACAATACTGTCACTTTACCACATAAAAAGTATGGATTTCTTTGTTTTACCAGTAATATAATACATGAAGTAATATTAGACAACAAAGTCAATGCTGTGTTCTGAAAAGCTTTGTTCACACTATATACTGAATAGCTTTTGTACCAACACAAAAAGCTATTAGGTATGGTATGAACACCAATAGAGTTCTAAAGTGTGACATCGTAAAAAATTAAATTTGTGAAATTATGGGATTTGGCAGGATATTGTGAAAGAGCAACATCCAAGAGGCCCACTTGTCAAAAACTAGTATTGTAGGGCAGATTGTCTCTGAGATATTAGCCACTTTCTGGTCTGATGACTCCATGCAAATCCTTCTAAATTAAAAAAAATTGACTTGGGTCTAAACGTTTAGACCCAAGTCAAATTTAGCAGGATTTGTGTGGAGTCATCAGAGCATAACTGGCCTAATATCTCAGAGACAATTTGCCCCTCAATACTAGTTTTTGGCAAGTAGGCATCTTGGACATTGTTCTTTCAGAATATCTTGACAAATCCCATGATTTCACAAATTTAATTTTTATGACGTTATCACTTTAGAACTCTATGACCCAGGCCTGAAAACGTCATTCACACACATCAAACATTGTGCCCAAGTGGTTGGCCAAGAGGTTTGACGAACTAAATCCCAGTCCTCAGTGCGGAATATTTACTTTCGTGTCAGTGGGTGCTAGTCCTCAGTCCTCACATTCCAAATAGTTATTCACACTACACCAAAGTATGGCACAGGACCTATCTGATATGTGCAGCTTCGCTCCGCCACAAAGAACGCGCCGAAATCACTATTCTTGTGTGTGAACAGAAGCCCTATAAGGTATGATTTTCATGCCAATGCAAAAGCCATCAGGTGTTGTGTGAACAGAGCCTAAGAATAACAGAAGGGAGACAAGCGTCCAAAGCTGTAAATTTCTGAAATTCAGGGTGCCCTGCATTTGAATTGAGTTTTCTAGTTGTCTAAGTGCCAAAGTTACAAATATGTAGCTGTCAGTGACCTGCCCAGCGTTGACAGTGTTTCTTTATAAAAGCAGTTTTTTTTGTAAGCCTAGAGGGCCATATGTTGACTGTTATTACTGCCTGCTGTAACTGCAATTTTCTATGTATTTCTTACAGGTTTTATGACCTTGAAAAATGGGAAACTAAGCAAAGAGAAAAAGGAAAGATGAAGGCCATCAAGAAAGCACAAAAGCAACAAGTTTCCTTTGAGAATGATGAATTACAACACAAATCTCTACACTCGAGAACAGGTGGCCCAGGTAAGGAGAACTGTAAAAAAGAATCATGCCATAAATAAAAATTATGCTGCATGTAGTTTATGGTATACAGTGGTGTACTATGGAATATCCTATGTGTATTGGCAGAACTGCAAAATAATAGTCAAAGGGCAATGCCCAACAGAGATTTTCCCACCTCTGATGAAATCCTACCTGCAAAAACAATGACTAGAGATTTTGTAGCTGAAGATTTGCATTGTAGTCAGTCAGGAAATGAAGTAATGATCTGAGTAAGATGGGAAGTATTTCTTTTGTTTTGGCACAATACGCTTTTGTCACATAGGAATGTTTTCATTTTCACACATAGAATGCATTAACCTAAGAAAAGGCAGTCGATCTACAAAATAAAATATATTTAAACTCCTTATTTAAAGGGTGTTTTTTGTGTTAAAAGAATTGAAGTGATCATAAGACTTTCCAACATTAGCCAAGAAAAGTTTACAATAATATTTTAAATGTTCCTCAGATAGGATTTCTGTGTTACTTAGACTCAGATGAGATTTTGTTATGAGGACGTTGGTTTATAGAAAACAAGGGATTAATATACATGCTGCTTGGCGAAGATTTCATAAATTTGATGTTTTAACCAATCAATCAGAAGTGTAGTAGAGACAGTAGTAAAGTTCTCACCTTTTTCACATTCCAATATGTTCGTTATGTTTTTCTCTTTTCTTCTTATCTGGACCGTTACTTAAAAGTCTACTGTAATTTACCTGAATGGCTGACAACTTGTCTGGTTTGCCTGACTGAAATGATAACCTGATCAGAAACAGGTCCTTCTCAGAAAAGAAACATTACAACATTGTTTTTGCATGCCTTCATGACACACTTTTACTTTCTTGGTTGATGTATATGCTAGCTTTTTAGCAGAGACGTACTAAGTGAAGCATAGAATACTCCATGGTGTGTTTAAGAAACCATAACCTGTACAGAACTTTACCTTAGAAAATAGTAAAAGGGCCTGCTACTATAGCCAAAGCTAAATTTTAAAGGTTTTTTTCAGATACATTAAAACCATGTGACTACATTGGTGTAAGAACCTGGATTTTAAGAACCTGTTAGGCTAAAAATAGGCCCCTTTATATAAGAACCTGTTTAGCCTTAAATTTGAAACAGGTTCTTATTTTCTAAAATCTATGAAGTCAACATTCAGAATCCTCTTTGGAGACACACTTGCCTTATCACTCCAACTGCAATTTAAATGCCAATGTGGTCAATGAGGTCAATTCTTTAGTTCTTCTTTTTATGGTCATTTTTACATATTAAAATCTTATTTGGTATGCAGATGTTATATGAGGAATAAGCTGAACCACTAAAGACTTGATTAGCTATATTGCATTTTTTTCTTCAGAAAAGAAGAACCTATTTTTAAAAATATTTTAGTAAGAACCTAAATAGCCTAAACTTGAGATAACTACCATTTATATAAGAATCTGTTCAGGCTAACTTGGAAAAATCCAGGTTTTTAGTCAAGGGGTTTTTACTGTATTGTTATAACAGTTTAAATTCTTTTTCAGTAGGCTTTACATATTATTCAGTTTAATCACAATACAAGAGTTCCAGAAAAATTACATTAGTCAATGTTTAAGTTGAGATTCTGGTCTGAAATGTTCAGCATGAACCTATATGAGTTGTTTTTTAGCCTTTTACCTAACAAGAAGTACCATAACTTAAAAACAATGATAAATAATTTCATGCAGCAGGTTTCTCACATTAATTAGCGGCTGCATTTCCTGTGGTGTAGAATAATAATATTCAATCTATATTTTAAGACGACAGTTATACAGTGTAGTTGCATATTAATTTTTATAATAAACTATCTCAAACTTTGAGGAAAGGATCAAGGTAAAGAGCTTTTGTTCCTTATAATTTTCTTACAGGGATGAGCAGAGATGATTTGCTTGAAATGCAAAAAGTTATGAGAGAAAGACAACAGGAGGATTATAAGAAAAAAGCTGGCTGGAAAGTGGATGAAACGAAGGGTGTACGATATCAGACAATCCTGCCCTGACCAACCAGGCTGCTGAGTTTAAAACAGAGTATTTTATTGAAATAAGTTTCACCTTGTATTATTATTATCGTTATTATTATTATTATTAATAATTAATATCATTATTATTATGATAAAAGGTTGTAAATACACTGACTTTTTATAGGGGTTTTTGGATAGGGGTCACAAATCCATTGCCCTTGGATATTTGCCTGGCCATTGTGTTTTTTAACAGGCTAAAAAAAAGGGTTTGAGATTTGGAGTTTCTGCTGCGATCACAAAAGCTTCATGTAAAAACACATCTTAATAACTCACCTTTTTGCCACAAACAACCAGAACTAACATAGATAAAGGTTATGCTGTGATGATGTAACAGCATGCAGTGGTTCCAAAAAAACCCATCTAATGGAAAGGTGAGTGACTAGTGGGGAGGGGGTTGGTGCAGGGGTTGTTAGACCTGTTTCTAAACTTCGTTTTTCTGATGAAGCTTTAGGAATAGTAGCAAAAGCTCTGATGCTAAAACTTTTTTTTGTTTGTTTTGTTTTGTAAAAAAATGTAGTTCAACATGTTACGTAATTTGTACTTTATGAAATATCAACTGGTCCCATTTATTCAAAAGTGGATGGTTCTATCCAGCCCGTGGTAGTCAATCGATAAAAATCGGTATTGATTTGCTGAATTCATTATGCAAATAGCAAATTTATTGACAATTGACTTGCAATTGAGAGTTGAAGGATCAAACATTTATCACTGTATTGTTTATCAAACATTTATCACTTTTAAATAAATCCTTAAAATATCTTTAATAATATCTTTTCTTTATAACCATGTTTAAAATCTTCTTATGATGGCTGACATTAGCCAGGTTTGCAGGCGGTCAGGTTTTACAGGATTTAGATCTCCCACCCTTTCAAAATAACGTTGGCGTAGTTTGGGGTGTAGTTGCATCCCAGAGTAGTCAATTAAATAGATAAGAAACAAAATCAATAAAAATTGTTAGCGGTGAAATGAGAAATCTATTGAGGGATTAGCCTGAATCCTGATTTGAAGGAATGTCTGAAATTTAGGCCAGGAAATCTTTATCTAAGGTTGTATTTCTTGTGAGACTTGCCTGCAAGAACTGAATGTAACTGAACCGTTTTTGTTGTCATGTACAAAATAAAGGGTTTTAGAGAGAACGTTGCGTGTGTAAAAGTTACCATATTTCTCGTTTTGTTTGCTGATCAGTTGTTACTGGTGGATGTGTTTTCTCAGCTGTACTATTAAACTCATGCCAAAAGAACAACAAAGGCAGACTTCCGTTACAAATCGATAATATCGATTTGACACAGCAATTTAGTTTATCAATTTTCACCGATTTCTGTTATCAATCGATAAACATCACTTGATTGCTACCGATTTTTATCGATTGACTACTCCGGGTATCCAGTGATTTACAGCTGTATGTAGTGGATAGAACTATCTGGCTTTTGTACAACTGGGACCTGAAGATTCCGGAGATGTTTTTAAAAGGACTTTTTCATTATTATTTTTGTTGCAAGACATTTCCATGGCATACTCAGCTGTATTTGCAACAAAAAACAACAAGTGCATGACAGCATGCTTCAAGAGGAATTTTTGATAAAATGCTCCAGTGCTCTTTTTAATAATATTGCTGTAGGTTTAAGGTCACTACTAAACACTGTATTTTGAGAATTGCCAGGTCTACTTTGAAAAGAGTGTGAACTAAGAGTAGAAAACTACTTAAATTTTGTTACAATTCTTGTTTTAAAATGTAAAAAATACAACAATAAATAATGGATTTTAAAAATACATCTAAGTTATACAACTGTATTTAAAAAAGGACATAAATACCTTCATCTTACAGACACAGTAAGTATAGGAATGTTGTCCATGCAAATTTTCTTTGTGTCAGCATTTTGTATTTTAATCACACCAGACAGTTGTTCCCATGGACAGTGAAAAATCAAGCATTTGAAGTCATAAAAATTCAAGATGGTGGCACATGGGAAATTCAATGTCAAAATGGGAAATATTCATTTTCAAGAGTCAAAAACAACTTTAACACAGTTTGCTAGAAAATTAGAAGTTTCTTGTAATATTTCACCACTCATTAGTGCTTAACTTTGCTGCCTTGTCTGCCCTGTGTTAAGAGTTCTTTTTTCAATTATTGTTTTTGATAACATTGCCACTGACTTTATATTTCATCGACAACAGACTTGTGTATTTTGTTTAAGTGATAAGTTGCAAATAAAGACTTACATTTGCCATTACTTTTCACTTGTGGTGTCTCCTGCTGTGGTGTACAAAAAACGGATTTATGCTTATCAAGTTGTCTTTGCATGTGTATTTCCAGCAAATCAGCCTTATTTCTTTTATCCACACAATTCTCTGGTAGCAAGACTATACCTTGGTCATAGCTATTATTCCACAAACCTTGGGATTGCTGGTCATCCCTTTGGAAATTCAGCCTTTCATTTTCAAATATTTTTGACAGCAATTTATCTGTTAATGGCTGACAGTTCTGTTCAGAATGCCCATGTCGGCTTTGAGTGTCATAACTGTTGGTCCTAACTTGATCATGCCTGCAGGGAAGAAAATTGTTGTTGCAAACAAGACAAGGATGTTGAGACTTTCCTGTCTCTTGATGCAATAATGAAAGATTTTCTACAGTTCTCTTCAAATCCCCAAGTTGCACTGATCTTCTCCTTTTGACAGCAGGGTACTGTTCTTTGTTTTCTTTAGAATCAACCAGCTCAAGGCTCCTTCTTTTGCAGGCTCTTCTTGGAGCACTATAACCCTCAGTGTCCGTGAATGCTGGTTTAAGGTTTTTGTGTTTTCTACCAGATGGTGAAATGTAGTGTTTTACCAACACAACCTTTGCATTACCTTCTCCTGCTGGATAGAGTACTATTGACTTCTTCGACAACACAACCTCCTGAGCAGCAGTTATTGAAGGTTCCATTGTGTATGTTATTAACAGTTGTATGATTGAATCATTATAATTTTTTTCTTCTGTTGTCACTGAAAAAGACAATAACAGAGGATTTCTATATTTCAACACATTTTGAATTTTGTTTACTTGTTTTAATTGTCTCAAAGTATATTTATCTATTCATTTATTAAAAATAACAAGTATTCAACCAGTCAAATTACACCACTGTCAATCATTTAGCATAGTTTTGGTAGTGACAATAACAAACATTATTTTCCATACTGCTTTAGATTTCCATGGAGGTGATCAATATTCCACTACAGTAGCCTGTGAATGGGCCTTTCGTCGCTATTTTTTCCCCAAACAGAGAGTCTGTTCACAGGCTACCACTACAGTATTAGTTCTGTTTAAGCTGTCAGGTTTTTCCCAATGGGTATGTTTTTGTTTTGTTGTTGTCATTTTTTTATGCCATTTCAATCAGCAAATGGGTATGAAACCCCACCAAATCAAGTCCTGAATCCCTCTAAGCGTACTTTCACATACATGTAATTGTGTAATTGGATTACAGAGGTACGTGTTGTGTGATGTGTTGTCTAGTAGAGGTTGTACAAATCAGAGGGTGTTGGTTTAGGATAGGTTGTTTATGGGAAAGTGACTGGTAATAAATGGGAGTTTCTGGATCACAGTCCAGAATTTGGTAGGAATTTGGGGGGAAGGGATGGCATGGGATTGTTTTGTATTGAGCAGAATAGGCAGGGTGCAAAGAAAATCATTTTTACACCTTGCCATTCGGGCAAGCTGAAGCTAGCATTTACTAGGCCAGATGTCATTTCAACCAGCCCCAAAAACTTTTTGACTAGCAGAATTGATTTCACAGTTGTTGATGTTATTTGAATTCTTCAAAAGATATCACTTGCCGGTTGGGCAAGTTAAAAAGAGAATTCACTAGCCCGATAGCAAAATCCACTAGCCCTGGGCTATTGGACACTACTTTCTTTGCACGCTGAATAGGGTCACAAAGTTGTGTGTTAACATTGTACGGTATAGGTTAAGGGTTTCAAGGGAACCCCCCTGCCTGTGTGGGAGGCTACCTCAACCCAGACATTGATACAATACCCCCGGTCCTTGTCAGGCCCAAACTACCCTAATACAAATGGAAATGGAAGGCATGGCAATGCTCACGAATGCTAGTACTTTTTGGTCAAATATAGGTAAAATTCTCTGGAAGGCACACTCTAAATGTCCAAGTTTTACTCTTTTACAAAAGGAGCCAACTCGAACCTTATCCCAATAAACAATTTCAATTGCAGCTGCACCCGAACCTGAAAATTTAACCCCAATGAATGAGAGAATCCTTTAGAATCCCAGCTTCAAATATGGCGGTGTGCGCAAATACAGACTGTAGACTTGCAAACTGGCAAGTTAAGTAGACAAGGTAAAAAATGATGTGAGATGATCTCATAACTATCCCCTAAATTTTTAGTCTTCTTCAAGTCTTGATACAGTTTTCATGAGTTTTGAGAACATCTCATTGTCTACTTCAGTCTACTTGCCAGTCTACATTTGTCACTCGCTGGGCCGCCGGAAATTGCAAACTAGTGCAGTCAAAACTTGTATTTTTTGGTACTTACCAACAGAACACGATATTTCCAATTCGCGATCGTACAAAGATAAAATGAAAAGAGTAGTGACAGTCGTAGTGAGCGACAAAGATGAAATTTCGCGCCCAAATCAATCAGCTCCAGGACGCATTTGCTTGACGAGGCCTGGGAAAGCTGGAACTAGTAATCGAAACAAAAATAATCATGGCCGAAAGGAAACTTGCCTCGCAAACTCTTCAAAGATTTACTGAACTAGAAGAACTTGCAGAAGAAATTATGGAAGACAAACATCAGGTGAAGCATATTCTGTGACTTAGAGTTAAGTCGGTATCGCCATGTATGCAATCTGTCTCTTGCAACCTCGTCCCCATATATCAGGCTATATAGGGCGCTTTTCCCTTCGTTTTTGGGCTGATAAGTAAAACCTGCATGATCAATCTACGCTAATAGGCGAGGTAAGTTGCTAAGGAAAAAAAAACGCTCAAAAGTATGGCCGCAGTTCCGCACACCTCTTCAGAAATTACAGTTTTTGCTTTACCCCCTCATAGAGAAAGAGACTCTTTTTTGATACCAGCCCTCAGAAATACATGATGTGTTTATGTGATTTTATCTAGCACGCGAGAGCAGATAACTTTTGAGTCTTTGTTTCAAACGCCTTAAAAGCGTTTGCTCTCACAGGCCAACTTTTCTCTAATCTGGCCTTCTTTGAACACCCCTGGTGAACAAAGCCATCCTTAGAGGGGGATGGGACAGGAAAGGGAGAAGTAGTGGGGCAACCATCATTAACCCCTTTAAGTTATACCTGCCAACTCTCACGCCTGCGGGTTGAAAACTTCGATCTCACGCCGGCTCACGCTTACAGGCCAATTTCTCAAGCCTGATTGAAAAATGTGAGTTGTTGCCGTCTTGCTTGACACAATTTCTAAAAATATGTTAACTCAGACCCATGTAAGGAACGAAAACCATGTGTAAAATGAGTAAATGACAATACCTTCCTCGCGATCTCTGGTTTTGTGGATAAGCGTTTTCTCGATAACTTCGCCTTCGGCAGACTTCGGACGTCTTCGGAAGACTTCGGACTTCTTCAGGAATCTTTGGAAATGGTTGTGTCCTCTTCAAAAATCCCAGCACTCCCAGGATAAAAATCTCACGCTTATATCTCAGAAAAAGTTGGCAGGTATACCTTTAAGTCCACATGAAAATTTAACTGCAAAGCCTTGTTATATTTCCAGCTACCATCACAGATCTTTTTAATTTTGTTCTCTGTAAATGTTTTTGTTAGATTGTTGAGCTTGACAAGAAAAGAAATGCAAACCGAGAAGCTATGAGAGCACTCAAAAAAGGAGATACAAAATCTGGTACGGTAAAGAAGTTCAATTTTGTTCCTCTTCAATCACCTTTTTCTGTTTCACCTGTCTATGACCTTCTATGTCTGAGTGAGACATAGGGACTATCCCTGCTGAGTGGGGGCATAAGGCTTTGCGATGATGCGGTTTTGCTCGATTTTTGGTGCAGTTTTGCGGAAATTTTTATTTTAAGTTGCCTTATTGCAGTTTAAAAAAACCAAGCGGTTTGTGGTATTTAGAAATTTTTGGGTAATTTCAATGTCATTTGCAGTTTTCTTATGTTTTTCTATGTGGCATTTACAGTGTTCTCCCCAACTTTTAGCACAGCAGGTAAGAGACCATTCATAGCCGGTAAGGCAAAAAAATAGTATGCACCAGAGGTGCACTTTCCTGGGGACAAGGGGGTAGTGGAGTGCAGGAAATGACACTGCCCTTGCTGGGAAATTTAAGAGCTAAGTTCTCTAAAACGTCATATCTTTAAGACCAGACAGACCAAAAACGTTATCCCCCTAATGTTAAATAATAGTTTATTTGTAAAGCAAGTTTATTATATTTTTTAGCCACCAAGTCTTGGGTATGTTTTGGAAACACCTTTATGAAGCTTCCCAGTTCCAATGTACAAGAAATGTTACAGAAAGGTTAGTATCAAATGTGAGGTTATAACTGTGCATAATAAAAATAAGTGCTACTTACACCTCATCTCTCCATAAAAGAACAGTATTGCTTCAAAATTTTGTTAAAAAAGCACTTTAAATACCCTTCTTCTTTGGTTAGATCAAAAGAACTTAGAAGAGGAAATTTCCAAACTTCGGAAAGACCTAAAGCCTAAAGTCTCCAAACTCCATGAACTAGAAGGTTGGTTGCCAGCTGTCTAATATGTTTCTATTTTTTTCTGTGGGAATGCTTTTAACATACATGGGGAAGCAGGGTGGGTAGTCAGGGAAGATACATGTGTGTGATGACCACAGGATACCCACTTAAAAACCAAACACTAATTCTTGTCACTATGTTTAAAAAAATTAGCACAACCAATGAGCACCTTTTGAAGTCACATTTCTGCAATTGCAACAAAATTGCTGAGACATTGTCCTCAAGTGGGATACATTGTGTGTATGTTTGGAAAATAAAACAATCCACACCCCTCCCCTCTCTCCTCCATTCAAAGTTTGGGTGTCTCTTGTTTTCTACAGGTAGCTTGAACAGCAGCACAACATTGCATGAAGGGGTTGGGAGAGGGGAAGCCTTATTTTCCGCTTTTATGTTGGCAAAATCTTAGAGAGGCCCTTTAGGGAAAATGCCGCAACTAGTTTTGTCACCATTGTGTGTTGTAGGGTACTTTTGTTAGAATTTACTTACCTGTGGGTCAATTTACACTTTGGAAGCAACTGAAGAGTTAAAAGTTGAATGATTAAGATAGAATGGAAACCACTATAACCATGAACCAAAAAATTACCCCACTCAGATTTGCCAGCTATTTCTAAATCCTTATGACCTCAGCTGTCTGTCTTTAAAAACCAATCAAAATGGGTGTACACCTTTGTATTCAGTACATTGAAATATATTCTATTTTACCTTAATTGTCTGGTCAGTCATAGATTGTAGATGTTGATGATGTCAAAATGTGGTCAATACAAAAAGAGTAGGTATACTACCCTGGGGGACCCCATATGAAAGAAACGGGGGTGCTTGTCAAAAAACTAGAATTAAATGCCTAAAGGAGACGAATCTGGGTGTAACTTGGGCTTTATTTGGCTCCCAAAGGAGACCATACTCCAACACAGTATCATGTAAAGATATTTCTTTATGCACAACACTAAGTGATACCTGCATGGATAAAAATAATGGCTTTCTGTCAAGAAAACCTTCATTGTAAATTGTCATGTAAATTGTAAATAATTATCATATTATTCCCCTCAGAGCTTTTATGGATAATTTAAACATTGGTTGGGGTAATTTTATTTAGCTAGACTGCTTATGGTGCAGTTTACAATAGTATTGATTAAGTAATGATTTGTGAATGCCCATCATCAGGGACACCCAACGTTAAGTTTCGAAGTTTCCGAAAATATCTGTTCAGAAGACGATTTGAGATCTAGAATTTTCGGAACATTTTTTGTAAAATTTCTTGCCTGTCTGCCTCTCCTAGGATTTTCGAACATCAAAAAATATGGTATAATTGGCCATTTTTAACGAATTTTTACCCTAAAAAGGTCACCTAGAATTTCCGGGAGCCTTTTTTCTGGCTGAAGTTTTCGAAACGGTAAGTTTTGATCCCCAGGGGCCCGACTGACATACTTTAATGACGGGGGGGTCCGAAGGATTTTTTTGGGTCTGACATTTTGGAGAAAAGGGATTTTTTTGGGTCGCGAAAACAACACAGGGATTTTTTTGGGTATTGTATTTTTCATCAGCTCAAATCAACAATAACATAAGCGAAATTTACTGCTTGTGTGGTATTACGGGATATTTCTGAGATTGTAATCTATTTGAAAAGTAATTACCGGCACTCCACGCGCATCTATAAATCCAGAGAGAAATATTCAATAGGTCACGTAATTCAAGACCTTTCAAGCCAGTCATCAAGACCACAATGGAAACACTGTATAAAAAGTAAACATTTTATGAATTAGATGTTTACCCGCTGATATATAACTATTATCAAATGATTACGTTGCTATGTAAAAATAAAGGCAAGGAAAACTGATTTTGTAAACTAAACTCAAACCGGGAGTCAATGCTGTTGAGTTCCAGCAAGAGCTAAGAGGTCCAGTCAGCTGTGATCCCATTTTTGTTGTATGATGAAGTTCTCTTGAAAATATTAGTAACATAACATCAAGCTTGCCAAAGTGGTTTATGAACCCATACAAAGATGAGTCGCTGACTCAGTTATTTCAGAAGATAAATAATAAAATTTGCTGATGCAAAAACACTGAGGGGTTTTTTTGGGTATGCTAAAAAAAGTAGGTATTTTTTTGGGTAGACAAATTCTGAAGTTGGGATTTTTTTGGGATATAAAATATGAACCTCTGTCGGACCCCCCGTCATAAAAAATATGTGAGTGGGGCGCCTGGGTTTTGATCCCTATAATTTTCGGATCATTAGACTTTCAGCTAGGTAATCCGAACCGATGAAAAATTTTTAGAGGATAAAAATATGTCTATATCTACCGTTTAAATACTAAAATACGTTTAACAATGCCATGTTTAAGTGGTTTTGAACTATATTCTCGTTGGGCGCCCCTGCTTCATGTGAAAGTGCATTTGAGATAGACCACCAGACCAGGGACTATTATACATCCCCTACTCTTAAACCTCCCACAGAGTTTCTACCCCTAAGCGAGATACCGAACACCTCCATCATTTTCCTATAAGAGTCAATTCGGGGACTTACTAATGTTCTAATAGTACACCGTTTTCGGGTAATCACCAATCAAAGTGCATAAGACTGTATAAAGTGTTTTGAATGGTTTCCTTATAGGGTTGCCTGAAGTGAAAGGATTTGACTTAACTGCATTAACAGAAGATGACCTATCGAATCTAAAGCCTTGACGATCTTGTTCTCAGTAAAACAGCTGTGATAACTAGCATAACACAAATATGTAAGCTAGTCGAGCTGATAACAAGCTGACCCAGATGAAAAAAAGCCAAGAATGCACAGGAGTGCAGTGATGGTGGGGTACTTCAGCTAGGGGTGGTACAGGGAGGCTCCGCCCGAAAGAAAAAAAAGTAGACTACGAGTAGTTCCCCATTTTTACTCAGGGATAGTAGAACGAGCGAAACGCGAGCGCGCGTGAAAATCACCCCACGCGAGAAAAGGCGACACGCAAGTCGCCTTTTCTCGCGTGGGGTGATTTTCACGCCCGCTCGAGTTTCGCTCGTTCTACTATTCCTGAGGAAAAATGGAGGACTACTTGTAGTCTAAAGAAAAGGAAGATCGATGTATAAAATGAAATAGAAGCTGAAACATGGAGTTAACTATTACCAACTGAGGAATGCGCAACGTTGGTATTACTTTAAACACAGCAGTTGAACTTTGTTTTAGCTCGTTTGTTGGTTACTGAGACATGTTATTCACGTTTTTTCTGACGACTTTTCTCTCTATTAAAAGTTCACGTGTTAAAACCGTGTTGTTAAAATTTAAAATGGTCATAAGAGCGCCTTGCACACTGTAGTTCTGTGATCCAGCAGCTGGTGACCCGTGGAATCTAATTCCAAGACGTTTTATATTTTAGTTTACATTCATAGACTGAAGGAGAATAAACTATAATCTGTTTATATAAAGCCTTGGTTTTATGAACTAAGTTGATAATGTAAATTGTTCTACCTTGCGGGAATTATTAAGAGAACGTTTTTAACACACTAGGGACTTTAAGATCCGAGACGCGACGGCTGTAAGACGCGACAGGAAGTAGATTTTCAAAGAGGAGACATGTTGCGGATGCTCAAGCCGTTGTCCTGGTGTCACCACGTCGCGTCGAGAACGTGGGTTTTGCGAGTTTGACGTTCTGCACAAAACGTGAGTATATTTGTTCCTGTGCTTGAATTAAATGATGGTATATTCCTCTAAACATGTAACATCAGCCTCCTAGGATCATTGGACGTAATGTCTGGCGACATTTTAGATCGCAGAGATGGAAGGATTTTGATCATTTTTAAATTTCTTTCAGGTGTACGAAGCTTATAAAATGGCAGCGCCTTCGACTTCGACTTCGAGCGAGGCTTGCAAGTAAGTCACGAGCTAAAACTGGAAATAGTGAATGCTGGAGTCTTCTGCATACTCTTCTCGTCTCTTGTACCGTTGCAATTCTCGATTTATTGCGTTCATCTGCGGCTAAAAGCCAATTTTAAGCCTGTATTATTTAATTTAATTTTATTAAACTGCGTGTGTTTTTATGCTTCTCTTTAGTTCAGTAATGTTTTGGACTCATGATCATGAAGCCATTCTATGCAGAGAAGTCGTCAATGTAAATCCCTACACAACTAAGAAAGGGTCAACACAAAGAAGTAGAATGTGGGAAAAAATAGCACACAACTTGAACAAATTCACTGTGCCGAAATTCAGGGTTCATAAGCGATCAGTCCGAGACCACGTCGGAATCCTTGTTTACAAGCATAAGAAGAAACTTCTAGCGGAGGAAAAAGCAACTGGGATAACTCCCGATTAGCCAACGGAACTAGAAAACCTCTTGGATATGATCATCGCGTTGGAGGAAAGTGGCGAAGCGGAATTACAGGAAACACAGGGAACAGCTAGCAAAAAACGTCAATACGATCGGGCTAAAGTGAAAGATGTTAGACTAAAAGCGATGGAGAAGCTGTCAGAGACGAAGAAAAGAGGTTCATCAGAGGATGAAAGCGATGACAAATCGAAGCGTCAACCAAGAAGTGGAGGTGATGCTATCGAACAAAGCACAAACAAAGCATTTCTTGGACTTTCTTAAATGATGCCATGGCTATTTCTGCGAAAGAATCGCCGAAGAATCAGACTGATAAAGAGCGGTTTGCAGCCGCGTCGTCTTGCATCGCGACCGAGATCTTAACTTTACTTTTCGCGCGCAAACGACGGCGTTCTACAGGTCCAGTCCTTTATCAGCCACCGCGTTCTAGAAGTCGTCGCGTCCCAGATCTTAAAGTCCCTACTGACGTCAGCTGTGACGTATAGATGACAGTATAAACTAGTAAGCCAGGACTCATTTTTGCCTGCGTGCAGACGTCTCCTATTTCCTTTGTTGCACGCGGAAAAGGTCCCTTTTCCGCGTGCAACAAAGGAAATAGGAGACGTCTGCACGCAGGCAAGACTCATTTCCGTGCAAACAAACTGGCAGTGGCATACGAAAAAGCGTAAGAAGACGTGTGAACCAGACATGCGGGGAAAAGCAAATGCTAATGCTTAGCTTCGCTATTTTTGTGATTTATAGGAAATAGAAGTTAGTTTGCACTGACAGCAGAATCAAATGATCAGACAACATGACCGGTCATCAAAGGAATTTCCTGGACATTATTCATTTCTGACCGCACACATTGTCCCTTGATCGGCCCTGATTGATAAAATTAAAAATCCTTGACAGTGCTTGGAGACGACGTCTGTACACAGGCTATTGAAATAAATACAACTTTACAGCATGAAGCCATCTGAGGGGGCCATACTTCTTTGTCCCCTTAGTCTTCTCAATTTATGGAAAAAACAGCAACAGTTCATGACTGATCTCGCAAACATTTATAAAATGTAAACAAAAGTATCTCCCATTTTAAAAAAGGATTACATTACACCTGCGAAATCTGTTTCTTCAATTCAGATCTGCTAATCATGTTATCAATGTCGTGAATAAATTAATACCACATTCTCGCAGCTTTCTTCTAGTTTCTTGTCCAGAACGAGACACTTGCAAAAATTGATTGGTATGGGGTGGATTTCCACTGTGGCTTATTTTTTACGTGCGTAGTGCGACAACGCGCGTAAAATCTACGTCTGCAAGACGTAATAAATCGAAAAGATGTATGTGAATGGTCGCACGTGAACTTAAAAGTTGAACCTCCCCCAACTTTTACGTTTAGGCGCGACCTTTTTTACATGCTACGACCCCACGTACGCACGTAGAAGAAATTTATGCTCTCCCCGCGTGACAAGTAGTTGTACCCTCGCCCCAGCTTTCCCGAGCAGCTATTTCAGGCGATCGAAGCGGAAAGTGACACAGGAGAATGCAAGCAAAGTCCAGAATTTGAAAGGGTAAGGTATATTTTGGCGCTTAAATTATGGGAAATGTGAGTTCTTTACCATTTATTTCTTTCATTTGTTTAACTGTTGGATTTTTTAGAAATTTAAATCGAATGGTTTTTCTGCCCTTTGTCTTTGCTCAGTGAGCACCTCAAATTCATAATTGGCGATTGACAAATCGAGGTTTTCTGCCTTCCGGTGGTCTTCGATCTGAATCAAGCCCTGCGTATTAAAGATAAGTACTCGCTTTTTAAATTATATACACACATTTTAGCTGGATAGCACCGTCAGAAGAACTATGATCATTCGGTTCAATCCGATTTCAAACGATGGCACGCCGACACGGTACATGTTTTTATCCATGGCGGTGAAATTTTACCCTTCTTAACCATTAAATTTTAACTTGCGTTATGAAAATCAATCCAACATTATCTCGTGATGCAGTGTATCCCCAAAAAAGATTCCTATGGGGTACCGCAAAAAAAATTATCATGACCATAAAACTCGTATTTGAGTCAAAGTTTGATGGTCGGTTGTTGTTGTCAGATTTCTATTTTGACAGTGTTTTGCATTGACCCTTATTTCAGTTTTGTTTTGTCTTCGAGTTGTTTGCCTCTAGGCTTTTTCACATTTTTAGAAACATAATCGTCTAATAACATTTTTCACCAGGTAAAAATTCCATAGATTAGCCTTCGGAAAGAAATGATATATATAGTCGACATATTTTCGGACCTAAAACAATCCTTTTGACATAAAGAACCTGACCAAGATCTGATTTCAGAGCATTAAGCCACGCGTGCTTTTATCTATTGAGGGCTTTTGAGGGCATGTTTTAATTTCCCTGTTTTTATTATTTCTTGTTCTAATCATACACTTGCCTTTCAAGATGATATACTAAAGCAATCCATATGGGTCCAGTACATATTGCTCGCATTAACATTCCTGCTTGTTATTTTTCGCGACATGAAATGGTATTATCCTATTTATTGCTTATTGAGTGATGACGTGAGTTATAAATTACAGATCGCCCCCTTTCTCTGTGTTACTTGTATGCGTTTTCAATTTGTCTCGTCTCTTTTAGGTCAAGTAATACGGGCAACGTTTTGCTTCATCCTGTAGAGCGACATTTGTTAGAAACCAGTGTTGCTCGTTTCATCACACGTGCAAGCAATCGCGCAATTGCAGTGTAGAAGGTTTTTTCTGCAAGAAGTTGTTGCCTTAAAATTGTTGCGCTGCAACTTGCGCGTGCAGGTGAAATGAGAAAAAAATCGCTATATATCTCGTAAAACAACGTAGCGCGAAAAGTTTTAATCATGAACAATCTCTTTCCAGGCTTCTAAATCTTGTGTACCCGATGTAAAGTAGAACAAAAGCCCGGTAGACAAAAGAAAATTCGTTATATACTTGGGCAAAGCTTGGATAAAATCTGACCGTGAAATCACAATTCCGCCTACCCGGAATATTCGTAAAATTTGCTTGTGGACTCGCTTATTCGTCCAAAAATACTCGTCGGGCGCCTTATTGTGCTTGAATTATGCACGGTTCGTGAAAAAAAATCGTTTATTTTGGCATTCATTGCATTAGAATATCTAGAACAGTTCTAGAGGTCTACTTGAAATAAATATTCTAATGAATTTCGAGTTATGATGGTTCAAATATCACGGTAGAAGAGAATTGTAACGCAACTTTTGGGTAATCTTTTTCCGGAATTAACGATAATCGAACGTACCCTAGTACCGTAATCGCATTTAATAATGGTAATAGGATTGAGTGGAGTCCAATTCGGATGTAGTCTTACGTATACGAAAAAATACACGCGGTTGTTACGCGGTGGTCAGATTTGTTTATCACAAGTATGATGAATGCTGAAACCACTGAGGATTATTGATAGTCAGCAGAGGTATTTTTCTACTTGGTTGTAGTTACCAGATTTTCTTACAACCGTTATGTATATCTCAGGGGCACCCATGCAACGACGGTTTCCTCCTAAATGCATTTGACAACACTTTTTAGGCTATCCAGAGTAATTTTGGGTCTCTAGAAATGCATTCTAAGCGCCGCTATAAATTTGTATCTGTTCGGTCGTCCTAGGGCAACTTTAGTCTTTTCGAAATTACAAGGGCTTCGGTATTATTTTCCCGAAAAGTTTAGATTAAGTTAAAATTGGAATTTTTCCTCATTCTTCTCTCCGTCTCACTTTCGAATCCGAAAGTTTTAGGTGTCCTTTTCCTACGAAAAATAGCCTAACTTGGGGACTAACATGCGAAATTAAACCTTTAGAAAATCGTAGGGAATTTATTAGATATGCTACGAAAATTGTACATAAATGGAACGGTCATCAACAAATTTTTAGCCTTTTCAAGCTATAGAAAATGTTAAGCAATTTTTCCCCCTTTTTTTCCGCGAGTCTCCGCGCCTGCCATCTGTAGCGGCGCGTACAAGCAATGAAAGGCCGATACTTTCGCATTCTCTGCTAATTTCAAGTCGAGAATAGAACGAGGTTGCGCGAAAAACAGTAGTGTGTAGTGATTGTACATTTATTCTTTTCTGATCTCAGGTTTTTTGGTTTATAATTTTTTTTAGTTATTCCCTTTTTTCAGCCGTGAGCTAAATCGCCCTGAAAGACCTCAAATGTAGCGGTGCTTGTAAGAGAGACCTATAGATTGGCTCGTAAAAGTCGTAAAAGTGTGTTGCACTACAGCTCAGAAACAGTAATATTTATAGAGATTTGATAGGGAAATGCGCCCTCATCAGAGGAACGAAGTTCGCAAAATTGAGCTAAAATTGTTTGAAATCGAGCGGCTGTACTTGATGAGCCAATGAAAACTGAGACTTGAGTCTCCACCAAAGGCCTCGGAACTTTTACTAATACGAGGGTGCTAATGGGGGTACCCAATTCTCAGTTAACTACTAATTTTGTGGCCAAATATCGGTTAATTACTGGGTTTTTTTGGCCAATTATCAGCAAACTGTTAACCCCATTAGTACCCTCTTACACGTGCTTAGGATACAACGGACACCAAAGATCTACAATTTGTAGTACCATCTCTTTCCGTGACATATCCTGGTATACTCCAGTGTTTTTCGAAACTATCTCTTTCTGGGGAAATTTTTACGGGGAAGGGGGGTTCTCGCCAGCCGAAGCTTTATTTGTACTAGGAGGCTCCGCAGAAAGAAAATAAACAACCTAACTGTGGGTCCAGATTATTCTGTTCTCCAAAAGCCTCCCAGCTCTCAAAAGTGTCTCAACAATTTTGTCGACGATTGTTGATTCTTCAAAATAAATGGTACCAGAAAAATGTTCAGAACAGGTTTTGACGATGGAAGTACTCGTTATCAAGTTTAATTATACTAGTTAATTGTATCAACTTATTTTTCCTTTTCAGTTTATCTCTATTTTGTTTCTTACAGGCGTTCCTAATTCCCTTTCTGTCAAGTTTAAATAAAAGATAACAGCATTCTTGGTAACGAAAAAATAACACCACATGGCAGCGTGGCTGGACGGACGGAAAGTTTGCGTCGCTCTTCCTCTCGTAGGGCTGCTGTCTTTTTGCCTTTACAGTATGATGATAACTGAGCCAAAAAGGCGGATTAAACAGATACACTACGCCGCCAAAGATGACGAGAATTTGTTTGACTTGGACAATAATGTAAACAATTCCTTCAACGAATTTAAGTCACCTACTCAGTTACGGTACTCCTCTGCTGGAAAAAATGCAACAGAAAGTAGCATAAGTGACAATGTTGGACGAAGGCATCGAAAGCGTCTCCCAAATGCAATTATTATTGGTGTCAGGAAAGGAGGGACTAGAGCACTTTTGGAATTTTTAAAACTGCACCCTAAGATTAAAGCGTGTTCAACAGAGGCTCATTTTTTTGACGTTGAGGAGAATTATCAGTTCGGGCCCGACTGGTATAGGCAAAAAATGCCTAAATCTTTGCCAGGGGATATAACCATCGAGAAAACGCCAGCTTATTTTGTGACTGATAAAGTGCCTGAGCGAGTGCGGCAAATGTCAACGAATGTCAAGCTTATTGTCACCCTTCGCGACCCAACAGAAAGGGCGATTTCAGATTATGTCCAAATTTTTACGAAGAAGCGTAAAAGGCCACAGTCGTTTGAGGAATTCATTACTCAGGGTAAAGAGCAAAAGATTCTGAAAACGTCAACTAAGACAGTACAAATTGGAGTGTACGTAAAACATTTGAGAAACTGGTTGAAGTATTTTCCTCTGTCGCAACTACATTTTGTTAGCATGGAGGAGATGAAAGTCAATCCGGCCAAGGAACTACAAGCGGTAGAAAAGTTTCTTGACATCGAGCCTTTTATCAAGAAGGAGCACTTTTATATCAACGAAAGCAAACATTTTCCATGTGTTACTTTCCCTGACAAGAAGAAAAGCGAAAACGCGGGGTGTTTGTCGGAGACGAAAGGAAGGCCACACCCTACTGTGAGAAATGATATCCGCACTCTTTTGCAGAACTATTATCGGCCTTATAACTTGGAACTATATAAAGAGGCGCAAAGAGATTTTCACTGGCCATAGAAATACTTTTGTATCACCAAACTCGTGGAATAGTTTAAATTTTATAGCAAGCATAGTCAGTCGATCCATACATCCGACTATTTAATATTATTATTACAGTGCCATTGGTAACCAACTGTGTATGTCTCATATGCCAAACTTTCTGCTTAAAGCTTTTATATGCAATTGCCTTCGACTGTTTTATCACTTTCCATATGATGATCGCTTAAGAGGCCCACTCTTGTTAGTGATCTACACCAATTGCGACCACCATTTGCGAGGGCTTCGACTGCGGTTTATTTCTACACGAACAGAACCTCTAAAGGCTGCGAGTAAAACGATCAGAGGTGAAAAAAACAACAACACAGCGATAGAACAGTTCTTGTTTTTGATGAGGAATAGTTGAAACCGTTATGTCTGTTGTTAAGATGGCGGTCATTTTGGCTTGAAGACATGACAAGACATTTGAGCTTATTTATGTCAGTAGAGTTGTTCATTGCGCTTGATCATGAAGGAGAATGAACAATGTTAGTATCCAAGACAATCTTAATACCGTAACATCATCATTGGGCGACTGTGGCCATGGTGGCTAAGAGGGCGGACACTACACACGCTCGTCCGAATAATCTTTTTTGATATAGGGTAATGATATCTATTATAATAAGATGTTTATGGACTCCACACTGATAGTTTAAGTAAAGGCTAAATATTCTTTTACAAAGGATGACGATAAAATGAGCTGAGGAACAGCGTAACTGACTAGTGACGTAAACAAATTTTAAAAGCAAATACGAAGAAGAAGGCTTTTGACTAAGCAATAACATAATATGAACTGCTGAGAATACATATCATACATATCGCCATATTTTGCAGAATACCAGTTGTATTAGGAAACCGCAGGTCATCTCGGGGGGGGGTGTGCGCACCCCTGCACCCTCCCCCTAGATCCGCCCCTGCTGAGAAAATGCGCCGCTAACAAGGCATTCTTTACAACTGAACAAAAGACAGTCCACGGACGCCATACAGTAAGCTGCGTGATTGTCAAGGTGGTAGTGGGGACCCTCCGATCCAAAGCCCCCATAGAGGATATGCACCCTCCCCAGATTTATCCGCTTACCGTATGAAATTAACATGGTGGCCTCTCGGTCTATCTGAAAGGTAAAGGTAAGAGCTAAATTGATTGATACCCTTTCCAGTGTTCGAATAGGATGTTCTTGATGCTCTCAGTATTTTATTTGTTTGCCCTCTCCCTCCTAAAGCTTTCTTGGCACTTTGGTTTCATCGGCATGGTTTGTGCAAGCTGCTGTATGGTAAATTAACCGTTTTTTGTTTGGAAAACAGTATCTAAACAATTTGTTCTGCGTCCGACGATTTTCAAGCGGGCACTCGTGTTGCGTTTTGAAAAAAAGAGAGACCACTCGTTATCTAAGGCCCCGGCCCAGTTGTTCGAAGGCCGATTAGCGCTAACCCGAGGATAAATTTTAATCCGGGTTTCAACTTTTTCTCCGTTTTATTCGAAGCATTTTCTCTGGTAATTTTCTCTATACTTTTAAGATCATCCAATCATCATATTGTACACAAAAAGAAAGTCTGAATTCAAATTTCGCACTAACCCTGGATTATCCTAACCTAAACTTGTACAAGTCGACCTCTCATAAGTTCTAAAATTGAGCGAAGCGAGCTACAATGCTTGAGTTCACGCAGCGACTGAGCGAGCAACGAAGTCTCGAGCTAAAATGGCATAACCAACGAGGAAAAAAAAAGGACTTTTAGAAAGTCTAATCCTAACCCAGCTTTGAGCAACTCGGCCCTGAAGCGGTGAAAAGTTGGAGTTCGCTATCCATGGACCACTTTAGAAGCGAGAAGGGAACTGCAGGAACCGAAATGCGTCCCGCAAGTGACAGCTCTGGGATAGTTACTTCGGACACACTATGGCCAAATACTATGGCCAATACTATATACATACGTCTCAGGACATTATACGTAGGGCTTACATGAAGTAGTAACCAATGTTTTTCTCCTGAACACAGTCCTAGATTTCTTTGCGAAACTTAATTCGCCCCAGTTTCCTCGTCTTTCTTTTTTTATAGTGGTGGATTGAATTTCGCTTGGTACCAGAAGTTTCTTTGTTCTTAAGTGCAGCGGAATGCATTGGTCAGAGACGTGTGAAAAGTCTTGGCACCCAGAGTAACAATTATGTTGTCCTTCAGCAGCATATTTGAAAACAATAATATTGAGAATGAAATGAGGCCTTTCACTATCTTTGAAATTAAAAAAATCCTTTATTTATTCCAATTTCAATTTAAACGGCAGTTAAAGGCCTCATCTGATTCTCAATATTCAGAATATTCTCCATCCTCGTCCCCCGAGGCCGTCTTGTTAAGCCGAGTGGCTCTGGGGACGAGAATGGACAACGTCGGGACCAGCCTGTGAACAGGCTCTCTGTTTGGGGACAAAATAGCAAAAAGAATATCAAAGGCCTGTTCACAGGTTACGTCGGGACCGGCTCCAACTGTCCGTGTCTGGTGTCTGCTTGTCTTATAGGAAGTTAAAGGGGCTATGCATGATGTCACCAAGATTTTGCTGTTTTAAGTCAGGAGCCTATCAAATTTGATGGGCTCCTGTTTAAGTCAATTCTGTGAGTCTGTCATTGCTGAGTGCTTTTACTCATGCACAAAATGCTCTGTTACAGATATGAAGAAGATATCAAACATATGTCACCATGAGGGAGAAGTAACCATAAAGGCACGAGGAAAGTTTTTTTCATGTTCGCGCTTTTTCAATCCCCGCGGACTCTAGTTCCAGGGTTTAACTCGCTCTCCACCATCTGAACGCCGCGCTCTACTATACTATCTGAACGCCTAGTCATGGCTAAACTTGACAAAGTTGGCCCAGTTTCAATCCAGGTCCATCCTTGCCATCTTTTGCAACAGAAGACAGTAAAATGCTTTTATGCCTAGATATAGTCTTATCACGACTAGAGCATTATTCTTGGAATTCAACTGATGCAAAGACACGCTTTAGCTTTTGAAAATAAAGCAAATAGCGTGGCAACAACAATTTATTAGGAATTTCCATACATATTACATGGCATTATATAAGTAAGAAAAGGTAACAATTATTTCACATCATTTCGTCTTAAGCAAAGTTTCTTGCCTAACATTCATTATTCGAAAAATAAAAGAAGAAATAATGAAGTATACATATAAACCGATCATATTATTTCCTTTTTAGAGTTATGATCAAAATTATTTAAGCAAGGATAGCTTGTAGTGATTTTGTTGTTAAGTTGTAATTGAAACTTATCATAACAATACAGCAAAAAAGTACATGCTTTACACTCTTTCAATTTCATTTGAATGGCAGAAAAAAGCAGCTTCTTTGATGTACTGGGTTCTGTTTGGCGTCGTGTGTCTACCCGTTTCAATGTGTAATTTATGATTGCTTAGACGGAATTTATTAATGGCAATTTTGTGTTGTGGACTGTTAATTAGATTTAAAAATTCTGTTTTTCTTATTTCTTTCTTGAATGAGGAGTAGAAGTTTAGTTTCGGTTTGCGTTAATTAGTATTAATTGGTGGTCTTCATAAACTTTCTTCATGTTTGACTTGAACTGAGTAGTTATGATATTTGTAACGTTATTTTTCGAGTTGATTGAACTTGGGTTATATTTTTTCAATAATTCATCAATTCTGAGCGCCAAACTTTTAAGTGAAGTCTGCAAAACGACTGAAAAACCGCTTGGACGAGGACCGACATCAGGTAGTTCCCGTCAGAACGGAGTTGAAAGTAGTTTAATTCCGTCTTTGGTTTAAACTTTATTTTCCTCTTTTGTTTATGTCTTATAAAAGAAAATGAACTTTAAACAGAGGAAAATATTCAATAAACGCAGTATAAAATTTGGTCGACAATATTAACGGGAGAACAATATAAACCCCGTCAGTGCTATAGTATATGAAAAAATTCGTGGCGAAAGACTGAAAAGGCAACAGAAAATGGGAATCTTTTGCACAAAAGTTTCGAAATGAACTGATAAAATTATTTTAAATTTTTCCTTCTGTTCAGCAAGTAACATTGGTGATCCTAGTGTGTCAACTGGCTTTCTAGATGGCTTGCGTTACATTATCAATCACTTATTACACTGTCACTATAAAACGCTTTAAAAATGTGCTGAACGTCATCCGTCCCGTAATTCCTAGGAGTGATATTGCAAACATAGGGCAAAAGAAAACTCAACCCGTCTATCGTCAGCTATAAATTGTTCAAAATGCGGGAAATCGTTCATCTTCAAGCTGGGCAATGCGGTAACCAAATTGGCACAAAGGTATTGCGTTCATTGGCTGAATAAATGTGTTTTTATTGATTTTTTTTAAGAAAACTCACGTTTCGTAATTTGGGCATTTCAGTTTTGGGAGGTCATTACAGACGAGCACGGAATCGATCCAACTGGCTCGTATCATGGAGACTCTGACCTTCAGTTGGAAAGGATCAATGTGTACTTCAATGAAGTTACAGGTGTTGTATTTTGTTAAATCGATCGTTTTATCGAACATTTTGGTTTCGTCTCATCATAAAGAAGGCGGTGTATATGATTTGTATTTTGTAATATTTGGCCTCTTCTGACATACTGTAACTTGGGGAATCGGCAATTTTATAGGTGGAAAATATGTTCCAAGAGCTTGCCTCCTCGATTTGGAACCAGGCACAATGGATGCAGTGCGAGCGGGTCCTTTGGGGCAAATCTTCAGGCCCGACAACTTTGTTTTCGGTGAGTAAAAGCTGTGAATTTAAATAGTTAAAAACTAATTAGTGTTAACAATTAAACGGAAATAAGTCTGTGCAATGGGTCACGCGCCAATATCTACATGTGAAATTAGAATGTTCTAAAACATACTTCGCTGCGTTTGATTCTAGGTCAAAATGGTACGGGAAATAACTGGGCAAAAGGACATTACACCGAAGGAGCCGAGCTTATAGATGCTGTACTCGATGTTGTCCGCAAGGAAGCAGAGGGCTGTGATTGTCTTCAAGGATTTCAGCTCACGCACTCTTTGGGCGGTGGAACCGGCTCTGGAATGGGAACTCTGCTCATTTCAAAAATAAAAGAAGATTATCCCGACAAAATCAATAACACATTCAGCGTTGTACCATCGCCCAAAGTATCGGATACCGTTGTTGAACCTTACAACGCCACACTGTCGGTTCATCAGTTGGTCGAAAACACTGATGAAACATTCTGCATCGACAATGAAGCTCTGCACGATATATGCTTCAGAACTATGAAGCTCACGACACCAACTTATGGCGACTTGAACCATCTTGTCTCAGCCACAATGAGCGGTGTTACGACTTGTCTTCGCTTCCCCGGTCAGGTAACGACGGCTCTATGCCGCAGCAAAGTCAATAAACGATATTTGGGTAGAGCAAAAAAACTGCTTAATTTTTTTTAGTTTTTTTTTTTGCGAATTCCTTGTTGCTTTGTTCTATTATTGATCAAACTGGTTCAGACTCTGGCAGATGTACTGAAAGAGGATGAAATTTTCCTTGAGCGTATGCTGGACACTCGTTTTTCTCAACATATATTTCGGGTCACATGACTTATCACGTGACCAAACTGTTCTTTTCTGCGTAAGCCGTTGTAAAAGAAGCATCGCACTAGGGGATAATACCAGTAGTCAGTCACCCAGTCTATCTATAAGACGGAACGTCCTTAGTCTCAACTGGATAATCCAGATTTATCAAAAAAGTTTTTGTACTATCGATTTAATACATGACTGTTACATGGTCATCACTCGTAACTGGCCTATGTTAATCAAATATCCTTTATTAATCTTATTGTTACTTTCGTTATATACAAAACTGACACGGTTTTCTTGGATTTCCCAGTTGAACTCTGACCTCAGGAAACTGGCCGTTAATATGGTTCCTTTCCCTCGTCTTCACTTCTTCATGCCTGGATTTGCCCCCCTCACCAGCAGAGGATCGCAGCAATACCAAGCACTAACAGTGCCAGAACTAATTCAGCAGATGTTTGATGCCAAGAACATGATGGCTGCATGTGATCCAAGGCATGGTCGTTATCTGACGGTGGCCGCCATGTTTCGTGGCCGTATGTCCATGAAGGAAGTGGATGAACAGATGCTGAATGTTCAAAACAAGAACAGTTCATACTTCGTGGAATGGATCCCCAACAACGTCAAGACCGCGGTCTGTGACATCCCTCCTCGTGGACTGAAGATGTCTGGTACTTTCGTTGGCAACTGCACCGCTATACAGGAGCTATTCAAACGAATTAGCGAGCAGTTTACTGCTATGTTTAGGCGAAAAGCTTTCATGCATTGGTACACTGGTGAGGGAATGGATGAAATGGAATTTACCGAGGTAAGCATGAGGTCAACACTATTCCACTTTGAACTTGGACTGCGACAACAGGGCGTGGCTAGGCGTTAAAGGCGTTCCGTGTTTTGATAACTTATTTGAGCAAAACGCATCTGTAAACGTTCCGTAAGAAACCTAGTTATGGGTTGGGAGCGTAGATCGTCCTTTTCAGCTGTTAGGGTGGCATAGTTAATACGAATTTAGATTGCTGCGTTTTGTACAATGCGACAGCTGCCCTTATATATATCAATTTACGGTTTAGGTCTTTGTGCTTTAATACCTAATTGCGGGCTTCCTCCCCACCCCCCCCCCCCCAAAAAAAACAAAAACGAGGATCCATAATTTACAGAAAGGACCGCCAAGAAAACGTTATTATTTTTCTGTAGGACAAGAAACAAATTGCCTTGCTTTGATATTAGGCAGTAGTTTGGCTGTTTCTTCTTCCCAAAACATGTGAAATTTTTCGCCGTTTTTTACAGCTCTACCAAAACAAAGCAGCCTCGTTCCCAGGGCTTATCCTGTAATATTGACGTCATTTTATCGTGTCGCAAACTTCTCCGCTTTTGAACACCAACATGGCCGCCGTGTTATAGCCCATTTCTAACAAGTTGCTCCAAGCCTCTTTTTCAAAGCGAGGCTAAGCGCGAAGCCATTGATATGCAAATGATATTTATTCTCATGCAAATAATTATTTTTAACCGGATGTTATCTTAAATGTAACCAGTTGCTTTATTCTGTTTGCAATTGCAGGCCGAATCTAACGTGCATGATCTTGTGTCAGAGTACCAGCAATACCAAGACGCTACAGCTGAGGAGGATGGCGAGTTTGAAGAAGAAGAGGAAGAGGAGTTTGATGGGGCATAAAACCCACCAGAATGATGCAAACCAAAACAAAGCGCGTATTTCCAAAGCTTATGATAAAAACCAGAGTATATTATAATGCGAAACTCATCTTAAAGCAAGAACAAAGTTAATAAAATAAATAAATAATAAAGAACGATTTTTGAGGTAGCACATTTACGTAGTGGTTTTTCGTCTGCCATTCTTGGTCGAATTGGAAATAGAAAATGTTGGGTTTCGAGGAAAGGGGAAAACCGGAGTGCCCGGAGAAAACCTCTCGGAGCAGCAAGGGAGAGAACCAACAACAAACTCAACCTTCATATGGCATCAACACCGGGATTTGAGCCCGGGTCACATTGGTGGGAGGTGAGTGCTCTAACCACTGCACCTCCCTTAAAGTCCTTTCAGTTAACACTGAAAAGGAAATTAAAACCTTGGCAAAAGCACATCGGAAATAACCTAACTGGTAGAAATATCAAATGCGTTGGTCACAAGATAAAAGAGTGGTTAACACTTAAAATTGCGGTCGTCAGACCGTTTTCTAATTTTAGTTATGGGGAGGAAAATTTCGAATGAGGGCGATATTCTTCTCACACAAATGTAACTCGTTTTCACTCTTTTGGACACAACTTCGACCCAGTACCACTGACAACCCCAAAATGCGACACTTTAGAAACGACAGAGAAACTCGGTCGAGTTAACTTTCGCAAAGACTTCGAGGACTATTACTAGTGACAGGGAAAAAAAATTGGCTAGGAGCTGACCGGCGCGTCCCAAGTAACGTTTCCAGAAACAATTGCGGGACACGTTTCCGGTCCAGTTCTAATTCCCTTCCCTTTTCTTAAGTGGCAAATTGCCTGTTGCTTTAAAGCCGCGTGATATTACACGCTCTTTATTAGTACGTGATTACTGCTAGTATACTTTATCAATGTATTCCTCTGACTAGTTTAATTTACAGGCACTTCACTCAAACAATTGAATAAAAGATAGCATGGCTAAAAATGTAAACTTACGGGAGGCAAACAGATTTGTTTGGTTATTTACAAGTGTGTCCGAGGGACAATCGAAGAAGGATTACAGGCATTGGCCTCAACCTAAAGTACGGAGCCTCAACAACTAGAACACGATGTTTCCTTGTCACTGTTCATCTCTAGTCTTTCCCCAAACCAGTGTTAAAACACTGGTTTGGGGAAAAATGTTTCACGAGCGTCCCAATGAGCGGCAATTATGTAATTAGACGGAGCGCTCCTTTCACGCCCCTTTCTCTGTCGGCGCTCCGTTTTACGAGTATTTAAAGCTACTTAAAACTAAACGGAAAGGAAAAAAGTCGAGACAAGGATTTGAGTTCAGACCTGGGAGTCGAACTCGACACCTGTCGCAAATTACCTCGAGCAGCTGAACTGGGACTTCTTTATAATCAGAAAAGGGAAACAGCCCCTCTTAGAAGTTAAAAGGATGAATTTTAGTTCACTAAAATTCCCTTTTCCGAACACCTAACAAAAGCGCTTTGAGGACGTGGTTATATTTTGGTATTTGCTGCTTGGAACTGGCGCCGTGTTATAAATACATTGTACAATTTAAAATACCATATGATCACAATTCTATCAAATATGAACAGAATACGATATTTAACAAAAACTTCAAGCACTGGATATTTGTGATGAATGGCTTGTCTTGAAGCTTGGTCACGTGATCTTCCTGAAATTTGACGTCACTTTACTTCAGGGCGAAAACGTCCTTTTCCTTTCTTTGTTTGTTTTCCAAATTTCATCGCTGTTTTTTCCAACTTGCTTACTTTGTAAAACGTGGCGAATCATCCCGGCTTCTTAAAGACCATATTCAAGTATTCAAGAGAAAGAAAAATTCGTCGTCGTGTTTTCACCATCCTCCATTAAATGTGAAATTGGCGTTGGTTGTGCCAAACCTGGATCAGAAGGCCCCAGACGTGACATTCCAGGAAATGTTCTTTCAGGAGACAGCTTGGATTGGTTCCCTTGATCCATTATATTCGTTTTAGTTCGTGACTTGTATCACATTTGATTGACAATAGCTTATTACAGAAGCCTCATGTTGCTCATGTCTGCGTTGCTCATGTTTTCTTCACTGACTGAGCATTCTTGAAGACCTGCTTTAACTGCTTGTCACGATCGCTATTATCGCACCCTGTAAAGAAAATAAAGAGTTAATACATGTGTGATCCTTAATTGAACTGCGGAAGGGAATTCTCCTTCCCGTTTCGTTTCCCTTTGCTTGCCCCCTTGCAATCGGGGTAGGAATACATATCGTGTATGAGAACATTTTGTGAAAGACAAAAAGGGGAAAAAAAAAGGGGAACAAGAAAAAGATTATGAAACAGCTGTAGCAATTTAGTTCAGGTGTAATAGATTTTCGGCTTGTTCTCATGACCCTCCCCACGTATGGATTACCCGTTTTTCTATCGGGCAGTGAGAACGCGATTTCATCGTCATCGTTTTCATCATTATCATCATTGTTCAGCTGCAGCTTCCTCAAGCTGTTCATATCCGTGGCAAGGTTGGCTTCTTAGTCAGATGAAAGTTGGCCATAGTCATCGCCCTAAATGTATTGCAAACGAAGTCTTCTGTTGCCCTGGTTACCCAGAACACCATAAAAAATTGTTAACATATAATTATACGGGCCAAAAACAACAACAAAAAGGAGATAAAACCAAAAAAAAATTTAAGACATTTAGGTGTTTAAAAAGTAATTGCTAGTACTAATGCCTTGTAAACAGTGTAAAAACAAAGTTAAAGTTGCTTGGTGTTGCAAGGTGTTTTGTCCCGTAGTAGTTTCCCCTTGGGCTGCGATTATTTCAGGTAAGAGAATTGTACACTGTGTCATTAAGCCAGTTAAAAACTTACTGACCGTAGCTATGGATGATATTGATACAACGACCTACCGAAGAACGTGTTGGTCGGATAAGAAGGATTTGGTATACAGTCCGCCCCACTGGCATCATCCATGTACACTGGTCCATCATTCCACATCAAGTCAAAACCTCCCACACGCTTCTCCCGTCCAGTTAGTCTTGCAATACACAATGAATGTAAATCAGTAACACATGAAGTTACCATAAGAACTATTGTTTTCCTTTAGATTATTTTGTGATAAATAAAATCAGGAAACTTTCTAAAGTTTAATCTCAACAACTTTTGTTTATGATCTCGGCAAATTGAAATGTCTATGTAACTAGTACCAGGATTACTTGTTTTTAAAGTTGCGTTTGGGACTGGGTCAGTGATGTGCCAAATTACACCATAGGACACTTTTGGGGACAAACAACAAAACAAAAACAAACTTTATTTATAAACAGATAATAGAGAGCCTTAGATTCGAGGACGTCTACGAGTACGAGATTTTCTCAATAGTAAGTGGTGCTCGCGCGTGAACCAGTTGAAGCTTCACGTATACGGCAAACAGCAAACGTCTGATTCAAGTTGAGAATTTCTCAAAATAGAAAACGAGCACATAGAAACAGTTCAAAACAATTCTTATGGATAAAAAATTGCGTGAAACTACTGATCTATGTCTAGAAATAATGAACAGTAAACGACAAGTAATGAAGAAACTTTGTCACATGGTACAAATTGACGTTTGCCGTTTGACGAAAACGTGATAGCCGACGTCATTCTACAACGGGATTTAGCGAGAATATCGTGGTGGCGGGAACAAGTTATCAAATGCGACGTAAGAAGTTTTATCATTTTGCGATCGGGAGAGGGTGTAACCTCCTTCAGTATACAAAGTAAAATGAAGCTTTCAGGGGTGTCTTTTAAATGTCGTACTCGTACTTGTTCGTGTCCTCAAATCTAAAGCTCTCTAATATTACAGAAGCACAGCCCGCAGCTAGCAAGGCTATTCGAGGCGGGTCAGTGCGTGCAAAATGAAATTAAGATTAACGTTACAGTTCACAAGAAATGAAAATGAAATAAATGAAATAAAAATAGAACAAATCTGGACCCAGTTTCCCGCGCTACCTCGTAATAGCCAATCAAAAAACGACGTTTCCAAAAGCAATCCCATTATGCAAGTCGAAACAACACCGAGCTTATCTCACGCACAACCTGGAAACGGAAGTGTACTTGGCACTTCAACGACCAAAAGAGTTGAACTGGTGACTACCAGGAAAAAGCCACAGCTAGTGCTCAGAGAGGGACTAAAACCAACCTCGTTTTCAAGGTTCTCTCTTCTTTACGCTCTCTGGAGCCTGGATCGAGGGGACGAAAAGAAGAGAGATCCTGGCTGCTGGGTTAGAATTAAACTAGGAAGTCCAGCACCACCACTATTTGGCCACGTTGTTTCGGGTTTCCTTGAAAAACAATAGCCTGCATAACAGGCGTTATTTTTTCGCGTTTTTGGGCGAGCGAAGGCAAGCGCGAAGCGAGCGAGGAGTGTCAGACACGCGCGTTAGCTCATCGCCCATGTCTGCTGCTCCTCGCTCGCTTCACGCTTGCCTTGGTTCGCCTGAAAAGCGCAAAAAAATAACGCCTGTTATGCAGGCTAAAATTGTTGTGGTTTCTATCCTGAATAATATCTCACTTTACACTTCGTCTTATCTTACGTGCAAAGAAAATAGGCTGCGATATAATTTCTTCACCTGTTTTCCATGTCTACGATGTGCAACATATCCTCCAACAGACGACACTTAAGCTCGTAATCAGACTGACTGCTGGCAGTGAGAGATGGTGAAGCGTTTATCTCGATCAGCCAACTGTTACAAGAAAACGTAAGAGCGTGACGTCTATTGGCAGTGAATATACATAATTATGGCATTACTTACTAAAGGATATCTGCAGTATATGAGCAGCCAGTAGACCATTTTCGACATATTACAATTCACACTTAGCTCCGAGGCTTAAGGGAATAAAACAAAAGAAATCATCTGGAGGTTAGCGATGAATAATACATTTCTTTTGTTTTATTCCCCCAAGCCTCGTAGCTAACTATGAATTTTAATATATCGAAGTCTATCCACAGGATATCTGCTATATATCTGCAGAACATTTGCAGTGTAACTTCAGGACATTTAGAGCACATTTGTTGTTTCTTTCCGTATGAAATTGCATATATTACAGTATACACGTCATATTAATTGCCTTGAGGTACAATAACCCACACTCGAAATATTAAAATTCTAACATGATTCCGAGGCTTTGGGGTCAAAATTGCAAATTTTTCATGACTCCATTGTCTCGCAATTCCCAGAGGAGACTTGAACACAAAGCAAACCAAACTGTAGTTATTAAAGTGGAATGGTTTGGAAACTCGTTAGTCTCCCTTGTTATAGGTTTTTGTTAGCTTTTTTTGACCTGACCGTGCACAACGTTCAATAGCATTTCTATCACTTTGAAATTACTGACCAATATAAACATCGCATTAATTTATTTAGTCATAATTTATGAACAAAAAACAAAGGATTGTGCACGGTCAGGGAGCTTCCAACATAAACTAGAGCACCTTGTTTTCAACTTTCCTAACCAGTCTTCTCTACTAACTATGACCAAACCAAATATAGAAAAATGACCATAAAGCCTGGGAGTCATATTAGAAGTTTAATATAGCGAACGTGGGCAATTGACCAAGATCTAGATTCATTTAAAACACGCATTCAGAGACATTTGCAAGTACGCTTGCATTCACTTGTGGGGAAAACTTCAATTACATTTGTTCGCCACTTTAGAAACGAGGGAGAGACTGGAGCCGAAATGTACCCGCAATGGTTTCTGGGATCGTTACTGTGCGTTACTTGCGCTGGTCAGCTATTGGCCATTTTTTCTCGGCCCTAATAACAGTCCCAGATGTCCTTGCGAACGTTTGTTCGGTCTAGTTTCCTCGTTTCTAAAATGGCAAATGCACTTTAAGAACATCTGCAGAAACTTCGCTTGGTATCTACATTTACAACAGCAAGCATGCACGCATGTGTCATGAGCCAAATTACACGCTATTTTGGCTGCTTCATCCACCTGCAGACATATCTAAATGCGCCTACCGTAGTAAAGATATATGATGGCAAGTCCGTGAGCTACTTACGGTTTAAGTTTAGAGTCAAGTAGAATATCGTAGCCATATCTGCCAGTTAAGTTATCAAGGGAAAGAACGAGATAAAATTCGAAGGTAGGAAGATAAAATAGCTGGTACCATTAATAGTTGCTATGTGGGTTCAATCTGTTAATTCTCTCCCTTGCTCAGAGAGGTTTTTCTCTGGATACTCCGGTTTTCCCTCTCCTCAAAAACAAACACTTCCGCAAATTCCAATTCGATCTGGAACGCACGGACATGTGAAGTGCACTGACACTATTAGCGCTTCGTGGGCAAACAAGTTTATAATTACTATGAGACCCAAAAGGTATTATTTATCTTTACAATTTGCTTCTGTGTTTGGGATTTAAGAGTTAGGTAACATCTTACCGTTGTTATGTCTTTTTATTAAATCACGCTGTACTGTAATAAAAGGGGTAGCCTACATAACAGGCGCTTTATGAGCCAAGCGAGGCGAACGCGGCATTTTGCTCGAACCAGGCTATAAAAGGGGTTGCTTTGAAACGTGACCAATCAAAGCGAAGAATCGCATTAAAATGTCGGGGATCAAGATTGTGTTTGCGATGCATCTTGTTAAAATTGACTGTGTTGGCCTGCAGTGCCATCATAAATTAGAAATAAAAATGATATAACAGAGAAAAGGTCTATCTCAAGACGTCACCGGAACTGGATAATTTAAAATGGAGACTCAATGTATGGTCAGAGTTGTATGGTGAAAGTCGATAACCACAGAAAAGCTCCGGATATGTCTTACGTTAAAAACGTTTTCACAGACAGCTACAATAAAAGGATACAACTCGAAGCAGTGTTTATCATTTATCATAACTTTTTGTACGGCTTGTAAACTCTTGATGAAGATATTGTCCATATCTCTCATCAAAGTTTCAACCTGAAACAAAGAAATGCATACTTAATTCAAGTGTCCATGTAATTACAACGATAGTACTAATTGAGGGCACTATTTTCACATCTCCTAATGGAAACGGAATCGCAATTTCCACGCGGTCTCGCCCCGTATGTAAGAGAATCCAAGTCAGTCTTGGATTCTGGATTCTTCGCCGACGATTCTGAATTCAAGGTGAAGTTAACGGTAAGGGGAGAGAGTCCTTTTTTACAACGGTAGCTTAAAATAGTCATCTGAGCCTTGTTCCGCTAAACCTTGGATTAAAATTTTGTTCCTATGTATTGTTTAGAGCAACATTTTGTGTTATCATTACTGTACCTCGGAGTAAAGGCACATAACAACAGTATTTTGTAAGCTCGAGTTGCATGTTCTTACAGAAAAAAACCTTGCTTAAAATTTGGCTTTATCCTGGGTTAAACTTAATCATCTTTTAAGGAACCGGTCCCTGAGTAACAAACCTGAGGCCGACAAACGGACTGTATCGGTTAAAAAGCTACACGGAAAGGAAAGAAGTCGAAAGAAGGAGTCGGATTCTTTTTCAGTGAAGCCTGGATTCCGAATTCCTTGAGCTGTTTTCCGGATTCCAAAGCCCGGGATTCCAAAAGCAAAACTTTTCCCGGGTTCCGGAATGATTTCCTTCGATGGGGCGAGAGGTCTTCCAAACAAGGCGAAAGAGTATCAACTCTTGTTCCTACCTTGTCTATACCATGTTTTGCTACAAGATATCTTCTAAGCTGTTGTAACGACCACTTGCAACCCTGGAAATAGTTCAAAAGTAAGAATTTTCATGCTACATTTGTTTCTTATATTTTGAGCAAGTTGCATGATATCCTTGATCGACGTTACGTCATTTTTGTTAAAATTGCGTTTCATAAGAATGACTACAATAAAAGGTTTTACTATTAAATAAGGTTACATGAAAAGCAAACAGTACGATGGTTACCTTTTCAGCATCATAATCAGGGGCTGTTTTTTGAATGGCAACATTAGTGAGGTGCACATCTACAAAGAACAAACGTCAAGGATGGATAGAGCGATTTTCGTATGACCTTGAAATGAAAACGCGCGAACAAAACAGAAACAACAAACGAACGGAAATAGAGCGATTTGATTGGTTTATCGAACGGATACAAAACGCGCGTGACTTTTGGTTGGTTAAGCGAACGCTCGGGTGAAAAAACTTCATGCCCGTGAACTTTCTAGAAATCAATCGATACTTCGTTTTAACGTCAAACTGCAACACGATTGGCCAATCGAACAATGTCTTCTCCATATTAGAATTTTCTTTGGCGGGAAAACAAAGAGGCCATGTTTTGATCTTTTCATCCATTAGCTCGTTTAAGTTCCTGAAACCTCTACAACGTTCCAGACCGGGAAAAGGTATTTGTGATTATTGTTGGTTAAATCAACTGTTTTACTTTTTCACTTCAGGAAGAGTAAAGGATACATGTATCATCTATTGAGTCCAAGGAGAATCGCGTGTTCGAAAATCTTGCAAACCCTTCTCTGTAGAGCCAGGCACACATTGGAGCATACTGAGGAGTAAATGGTCAGCTTTCAGAGATAATCTTCAAAGGCAAATGGGTTCTGTCTAGCTTTGTAAAAGCACGTTACATTCGAAGCAATAATCATATATTTTTGTTCTTTAGATAAACACTTCACCTTTTCCGGGCATGTTAAAGGGGAGAGGAGCTTTCTTAAGGTATAAACATCCCCATTTTGCACTAGGGCATTAAAAATGCATAAAATAACCGTACGTGGTAGGTTTTGAAATAAAAGGTGACAGACCCGGGGGGGAAGGATACTTCCTTATTAGAGGCTAATGGGGATGTGCCGCTGGATGGGGTCGCATTTTTACGACGGGATTGACTATAATGGGGTCGCATTTTCAACGGAGTTACCAGAATGGGGTCGCACATTTTCGGATTTTTGGGGTAAGACAGTTCTTCATATTTACGGTTAGCAAATGCACCAGAATGTTTTTACTGTAGATGAAAAGTAAAGTGTTCTTTATAAGGTAGATAAATAGACAGTGACTAAGTTGGGATCGCGAAAATTACATATTCGCCCACAAGTGACTAAGACGGGATCTATAATTGGCCACAGAATAGACTATAAAGGGGTAGGGGCTCTGAGAGCCCAGCGGCACATACCCATATACCCAGCAAAAATTAACCCTAGTAACCCCCCGGCCCCGTGGGTGACAGAGAAGAGGACCTCTACTGTTTGTTTCATCTAAAAATTAAAAAAGAGGGCGTTTCACACAGGATTAAGGGGAATCATAAACCCAGAAAAACCTCAAACAAAAGTTACAAATATCAACAAGCCAGTGTTATCTGAAGAAGATATGACACTTACTGTCGTTACGAGGACATACACTCTTAAATCGAATTTTCTGCCTACGAATCACAAATACACAGATAAATGAATAAATTGCAAAGTGGTTAGTCGTCAACCATCCTGGATTGAATGTGAATTGAGAAATGTCGGTTATAAAAGAGATGGGAAAAACTAAGTACTGGTGGAAATACCATTCTGAGCAACGGCAAGAACAAACTCCACCGCACATATGGAATCGCCTGGATAATTCAAAAAAAGGAGGCGTTAAATCCTCTGTGAAAAAAAAAATCTATTCTTGCTACAAAGGCATCATAGAAAAGATTATTATGAACGAAAAGGATCCCACAAATCTACGCCCATACGAAGCATTTTACAAAAGAAAGTACAAACAATCCCTCACACTCCCGTGAATAATGCAGCGAATTTGCGAGCCTTTTGTTTTAGCGTTTTAGTATTTTAAAGACTATGCGTTTCCAGAGACTCTTTGTCCAGAGACACTGGTTCATTAGATCTTCATTTTTTTTTTTTACATTTCTATTCTATACCCATTTTACATACTTTGCCCCATTTTCACCCTTTTAACACAGTTTATCTTAGGCCCCGTCCACACGAAGACGATAGTAAACGCAAACGCTAGTAAACGCAAACTTTTTTATGCGTTTAGGCCTTCCGTCCACACGAAGACGATGAAAACGCTCACTGTAAACGCATAAATTCGAAAACGCTCTCCAAAGTGGATAAATTTGAAAACGCCGTTTATGCGTCTTCGTGTGGACTGCCGTAAACGTATATTTTCGTAAACGCTGTGAAAACGCTGACGTCAGATGTCAGCGCCAGTCTCTTTTATCGAGTCCGTTTCCAAGATGGCGTACACACGAGTGTTGAGCTGTGTCATGCTTGCGCTTATTTCAAGCATAATTGCGAGCATTCAATTGAATCATGCAATAATCGATATACAGGAAAACTACAAAAGAAGAAGACTAAACCTCTCAAGATTGTTATCCACAACTACAAGCACTTTTACTCGAGTAAAACGACTTAGATGCAGACGTGAGAGCAAAGAGAGAAGATTCTGGACCAGACCAGGTCGTACAAGCGCCTGGTGGAACAACTTTGCCGATCAAGTGGTGATACCAGAAGAGTGGAAAGAGAACTTTCGAATGAGCAGAGACTAGCTATATAATCTAGCTGAAGAACTGAGACCATACATTCAGTGTATGACATCGTTTTATGCGTTTACGAGCGTTTTCGTGTGGACGGGTTAAAACGCTACGTAAACGATGATCGTTTTCGGGTGGACGGAGATAAAAATATGCGTTTACTAGCGCTTGCGTTTACAATCGTCTTCGTGTGGACGGGGCCTTACAGTCATTTTGTACATATATAGCTCCAAGCGGAATATTTTCTTATCCCATATGATGCCGTTGATCGGCGAAAGCTTGGATTTTATTGTTATTTTTTAAAAACAGCAGCAGTTAAGGCCTCATTAGAACAATATTTTTATTTTTCTTGGTGGGTGAGGGCGTTAACTGTTTTGTGTTGTATGGTCCTATACATTAGAGAACTTAAGCAACAAGAACGCTGACGTCCCCGGACGTCATGAATAGCAACAGGAAGTTAGATGTCTCGCTTGATGGGACGATTCTGTCTCACACAACGAATCGGAATGCCTTTGTTTTAACACCCGCTTTACTAATTTGTAGAGTCAGAGCACTGAAAGGAAGAAAATACCAACTTCCGGTTGCCATTTTTGACGTCCGGGACCAGTCAACGTTCTCGTTTCAAGAAGGAATTCTGATTCGAATTTAGACACAAACTTAGGTTACTAATCGAAGCATCCATCTGTGGTACCCAGAACAAGACATTAGCTGACACTACGTTCAAATTCCTTTGGGAAAACGGCAGAAAAGCCGAAAATAAGATTTCTCTCATTGAGAATGATTTACTTGAGCCCAAACCAATGGTCGGATTGTACACATTTTAGGTATCAAACGGATGAAAAGTTACTGCATTATATATTTGCAGGAGCGAAAATCATTATTAATCTGTCCCCTGAATATCTTGAAAGGGGCGTTTGAGTTAAAACTAGAACAATTAGGGGGAAACCCACGATCGCATTAGCCATTTTCAGCTTCAGAGTGAGACTGGGTCAACGTTGTATCGAACTGCATTGTGGGACACTTGGGGTAAGTACCACTTCTTTCATTGACGATTACCAAGTTGCGCAGGAAACTGGGGCAGCATAGGTCCCGAAAACAATCCCATGGTGCAATTTGACACAACATCGACCCAGTCCCTAGCGCAATTTCCAATTGGTCAATAAGCCTGGTACAGACTCACCTCCTATTAAATATGGATCTTCTACATAGCGCTGTACAACGTACGCCTCCGGAGGCTCTTTGTCATCCTTCTAAAACCATATCATAAATATGAATTCAAAAGTTCTGCAGTACAGCATGTCAAATGCACAAAGACGTAAAACCCCCGTAACTCGAACTTCCCTTGGTCAAAATTTACCCCGACAACTCAAATTATGGTTCTTGCAACTCGAAGCAGATGCCATGCCATTAGCTATTCTTGACATTTGAAAATGGATGCCATCATAAATGCTTTGAGAATGGACACAAATCATAAAACGAGGAATATCTCCAGAAAGAGATAACTGAAACTTGAAACCAACGTCCACAACAGTGAGGTGCTATATTGTGAGGTTGCCATGGCAACATTCTTGGCCTTAGTCTCTTTTAGCTTTGAACCAAATATTACCATTTGCGTCTCTATAACCAGAGAAAGAACTACCCGTTCCAAAAATGTACAGTGTCCATGTTGCACTTTGTTTACTCATTAACCATTAAGGGTGGCCACAGGTTTGTAAAAAGGGGAGAATGACATTGTCATTCTAGCAAGAACGAGGCCTTGTAATCAGATATAAATCCAAGTTTCAATTATCTTAACGCCCTCTCTGCAGACGTATTGTTCGTTTTATGATTTGTCTCTATTCTTAAAGCGTTCACAAGATTTCAAATAAGTTGAACATCTCTAAAACGGGTGAAGTCAAAAAAATAAAGAAAACAGCATTCTTCTTTATTTTTGTACGAAACTGTAAAAAAATAAATGTAAATATGGCCCACGGATATGTTCCGCTTTTACAGCGTGAGAGTCGAACCAACTTACTCTGTCATCTGACATAGCTGCACGATAAGGGTCCTCCTAAAAAGTTAAACAAGAAAAGAAAGTCAAAGATCGGCAATATTGTTTCCATTTAGCCACTTCATTTAATGATTTTTAACTTAAAAATCAGGATGTTGTCCGAGAGAAGAATGACCACGTGGAAAAAGACCGTTTTTCACCCTCAAGCTGAAAGATAAAGCCACTACAGATCTTTTAAAGCATCACAAAAATGTTTTCGCGCCTTTTACGCGCCATTTTACGTGCCAAGAAAAGGATGACTTGATTAAATTTTCCTCAGAGGAAAACAGGTGATAAAAGATCACACGTACACGTGGTATGGGCACGGTTTAAAGCAGTGACGGATCTAGATACTTCGGGGACGGGTAAGAGCCACCCTCATCCCTTAATTTTAGATGAAACCGAGGCTCAGAAAGTCCCTTCTCCCTGCTTATCTCGAGATTTGGATGTACCATAGTGAAGTGTATCACTTTCTATCTTATTTACTATCTATTTTGTTTAATAGATCTCTTAAGCTTGCAGGTTTTGTTTTCCCAATGAAGGTCTTCAGGGAAATTTGCCCCTTCGTCTTTTCATAAATTATGCGTGAATATGCACGGAAATAAGATGACGTTTCAATGAAACAGTTCCCTAGAGTATTATCACATGACCTACATTGGGAAAACAAAACATACAAGCCTATAATAATTTATAATTGTTGAAATACCTTTCTCCAATCCATAATGTCCTTAAGTTTCCTAAACAGGAAAATCCCCTTTCCTTGAGACTTGCCGACCTAATATATCAGCAAAATCACCAAGGTAAGATTAATAATAGAAAGCACTACATCCGATTACAAGTACAGAATAAGTATGAGTACTTAGAACAATTGTAAGGGAATTTCAAGCAAATTATGGAAATTATGGCCTTCGTCACGCGTTCTTCGGGGAGAATTGCGTCAAGAGCCAAAAGAACGCCTACGTGGTAGGCTACGAGAATTATTGTCTGTTTTTTTGGTTTTCACTTTAAGCTTTCCTCGTCAACAGCTCTAGTTTGAATAGTCAACTTTTCTACGGCATTGCAAATTACAACATGAACATGAAAGTTTTAACAGTCACAAATGTAAAGAATGGATTTGTAAGTAGGTGGAAAAAATGAAGGTACTTATTCACTTAAACTCACGGGCTTCATGATCCACGTTGTGCCCGGGTTCCTTTTGAACTCCTCTACAAATATGTGGTATTCCATCTAAGAGCATAAAATTAAATGTTTCAAGAAAAGCTAATAATACTGTATGTGAGGGAAAAGCAAATGTTCATTTATTCGGTAGTCAGTATCCAGTGATGAAAGCAGTACTATAGAAAAAAAAATTATCTTGTGGTGCACCAGTCTGGAGGGGAGGGAAGGGGAAGAGAGGGAAGGTGAGGGGAGGGAGCTACCACAGATTTACCAGCCAAATGGGTCACTTGACGTCTATTACCACAAGCCAAATGAGTCAATTACCTTCTAAAAAGCCTAGAACTTCACAAACATGCAAACCTCTTCATGAAATCAAAACGTCAAGACTCTTCACCGGCTTGTCTAAGACTGTTAAAATTCGGAGGGCAGGTTCTCCCCTCTTCCCTCTCCCAAAAATGTTGAATCAGCAAGAAATGCATGAAACAGTTTTATGACCAAGAAATAAAATAAGCGATTGAAAAGTGGTTTATGAAGGACTGGTTATCGTCACACCAAGTATTGTGCCTCCACGCTAAACGAGAAAAAGGTGATTAGTGAACATGGCGAAGAGAACGGTTATCAATTAAGAGGGAAGAGTAATTTTGTTTTTGCTTTGGTTTACATTGCTGCGCCATGTGATTGGCTAGGAAGTCTGGCAGCAGTGTCTCAACCAATCCCTAGTATGAACCATAACCAATTGCACCGTGCGCACACACGTCTGTTTTCCCGCGCTTGGAGTCGGGTACAACATACAACATTAACTTCGTAATCTGATTGGTTCATTTGATTGTGCGTGCACATTATGATTGGTTTTCAGGTTTAAAATCTAGTAGATGATTAAATCACTCGACTACAAAAAAAAACTTAGAAACTTACCGGAAGTTCAAATGTAGTCGGAAAAAAGTCGCACCTAGTATAAACAATAGTTAAGGAACGCAAAAAAAAGGAACTAAAAGATCAAAGTAAGACTACGTATTTAATTTCAGGAAGTTATAGCCGACAAGCTGCAAGAACGACAGAATGCAAGATTCTGCAAGAAACTCACTGAATGAATGATTTAAGAAAGCGGCTAAGCACGAAACAAAGTTCTTGACTCAATTCCATATTACTGACTCGATACTGAAACATGGAAAACTCAAAGTGGACGAAAAAAATACATCACTATTGACGTTAAAACACGAAGAAGTTCAAAACAAGAGAGCGATATACGTAAAATTGACGGCCTTAAATAACAATAATAATTTTTTATTTTTGACTAAGGAAATTACCATCAGGATGTATTAATTTGCAATTTTAAGTCTGCCTTCAATTTAAGATGGACTTCAGATACTGAAACATCTTTTACGTTTCCCTTTAAAATATTGTCTTTTGCCTTTGAAGTAAAGTTATGTTATAGTATTGCTGCTTGTATTGGCTTTGGACGCTACTTTCAGTGTACTTTGGCCGTGATTAAATCTATAATAACTTTGCAAATAATCTCTAGGATACGTTTAACGACCGCAAGCTCGTGGAGATAACAAATTCAAAACTATCGCTTTTGACAAGTTCAATGACTCCACGGTGGCATGCCGCCCATCGGCATTCATTCATTTACAAAACACAAATAAAAGGTTTGTAAATTTTCACACTTTTGCAAATTATTTGTATGAAGAGAAATTTTGCTTATTCTAAAGTTCGCGAGACAAAACGAATTATTTAGTTGTTTTCTATTATTAAACTATTTTTGTTTGGACTTCGCGTGACATCAGTAACAGCTATTAAACGTCATCGTCAATAATTAATGCAATCGAAGCCTACGAAAATCACCATAAAATCACTTTACGTATTTTACAAGACCGACAGAGAAGAAAGTTCAGCCTTCCTTCGTTCTATCAAAAATGCGTGAAATCGTTCATCTTCAAGCCGGGCAGTGCGGTAACCAGATCGGCGCTAAGGTATGGTGTACGCCCTAACATTTAGAATATATCCATTTTTTATCTAAAAAGCCTAGAACGCTCACTGTTCTTCATGGCTTTTCAGTTCTGGGAAGTGATTTCTGATGAGCATGGCATCGACCCAACTGGCACATACCACGGAGATTCTGATCTTCAGTTGGAAAGAATCAATGTGTACTACAACGAAGCTACAGGTACTTTAACCGTCAGTCAAATGGTCCCAATGTTTCGTTGCGTGCTAAAACGCCAGGAATTCGGTCGCGCCCGAATTGCTCTTCCCCTTCCCTTTTGATAGCTTGCCACGCAGGCTAAGTCCACGAAAACCAAATTTGCAATCAATATTCTCACTTTTGATCAAAGCATTCAACGGAACGTTATTTTCCGCTTGTAACACCAACGCTTACTGCTTTTACGTTCATTTAACCTTGCCTACGTTGAAGAGTTTAGGGTAGTTTTCTTTCTGTAGTTCTCTATTTCGATTTAAGGACATTCCTCTGAAATGGAACCAGCTGCGTTGAGATTTTTGTCAAACTTCACCGACTGATTGTGTATGTTGTAGAAAGGTAAAGTTTGAAATAAAATGGGGGGAACCCCATACTGGTTTAGGAGCAGGAGCGACTTGTCTGTACCCAATAATTCCTTAAAATACAAATATGATTGATGTATTCACGAGTACATGTTTTGAATAGTTTTCCGACGATTGTTTCTTTTTCTACTCTGGGAATTAGTCTACATTTATTCTAGACAAAGAAAGTTACTGTTGATGTTAAAAAGAAACACGTCACCACCCTGCGGAGCTCCAGCCTCAACGAGAAAACCGCCATGCTTTAATGTGCGTACGCTAATCACGAGTGCAAATTGTGCGCCCTAAGGATGCGCTAAGGAATACTTAGCACTGAATAACCTTAATGTCTCGTAGCCATTCACCGATTGGTGTCCATTGCACATTATTCTAGGCGGAAAATATGTTCCCAGAGCCTGCCTTATCGATCTGGAGCCAGGCACGATGGATTCAGTGCGATCCGGCCCTTTTGGACAGATCTTCCGACCTGACAACTTCGTCTACGGTGAGTGCAAATGAATATTAAAATAATGAGCGACACTCAGATATCTGCATCAGAAATTAACACATGCGATGCCACGTTTCCCTCAGGTCAGAGCGGCGCTGGAAATAACTGGGCAAAAGGACATTATACTGAAGGCGCCGAGTTGGTAGATTCCGTACTCGATGTCGTCCGCAAAGAAACAGAGTGCTGCGATTGCCTTCAAGGCTTTCAGCTCACGCACTCTCTGGGCGGTGGAACCGGCTCTGGAATGGGAACTCTGCTCATTTCGAAGATCAGGGAAGAATATCCCGACAGAATCATGAACACATTCAGCGTTGTACCATCACCCAAAGTATCGGATACCGTTGTTGAACCTTACAACGCCACACTGTCGGTCCATCAGTTGGTCGAAAACACTGATGAAACATACTGCATCGACAATGAAGCTCTGTACGATATCTGTTTCCGAACTCTGAAGCTCTCCACACCAACTTATGGCGACTTGAACCATCTTGTCTCAGCCACAATGAGCGGTGTTACGACTTGTCTTCGCTTCCCCGGACAGGTATTGTTGGATTTTTTTGAATGACTAAAAAGAACGAAATTTTGCGATAGAAAAAGATCTCGCCCAGAATACGGACGTGCGCATATAAAGAGCGAAAGAAACGACCGTGAAATAAACAAAAATCTTAAGATCGTGGGTTTTGTAGCAAGAAATATCACAAAGTGAATGTGGTACGAAAAAGGTTTCTTTTCTTTCGGGAGGTGGGGGGAGGGGAACCCTGTTAGTGTGAGAAAGAAAACTTACACGGAAAAAGTGATGATAATTAAATCTCCAAAATACTCGAGTAATGGATCGATCGCTGATTAAAACAATCTTTACAGAAAAAATAGAAGATAAAGAAAGCGAGAATTTAATTTCATCTGCGTTGATTTGAACTTACACTCAAACAAAATCGTTTTCAGAACTGTCCATCTGATATCCATTTTTAGAGGGGCAGCTGTATAAAATGCGATAATCGCCTTCCCGTCTTTAGATATTGGACTGATACTGAATATAAAAGTAACGTGTCAAAATGTTTTGACATTTCGCCCGTGTTTTTCTTTTTTACTTATCTTCGGCCTATTCACTTATTTACATTCATTTTCACGTTTGCAAGCGTATTGCGCATGTGCAGCAGGATTAAGACGCCAAACGACAAGAGAGGATTGCTTTTTTAGTTTCAGAGTCGCAATATCGAAATCCAAGAAAAAAACTGTCAATTGAAAACAAAAGATAAGGAGAAAAAAAGGAACAAAAGTGCAATACCGACAACCGTATATAAATAACTTATTGACGATCGAAAGTTTTTCCTCATAACGAATGCTCTACATGGTAACGGAAAGGCTGACCTCCTAAGTGTGGCAACTCTGTCTCATTGCCTCTATTGTTGGTTTGCACGTGACGTCACGGCGGCCATGTTGGTGGTCAAGAACAAAATCATTTCTCTCCTCTGGGAACTAAACTTTGTTTTCATGTAAATTCTTCCAGAAAAAATCCTATTGTATTGACCCCCAAAATGGCCGTCCTGTCACGTGGTTGCAAACAAACAGTATTCAAACACTGAAACCATCACACATAATGTGAATCCTCGATATAATGAACCCCTATCTAAAAGGACACCGAAATAACCATTGATTTTCTTCGACACCAATTATGTTATGGTAAAATGTATGGCACAGGACCCTAATAGTAAACTGTATGACACAGGCCCCTTACTTAGCGTACAGGTGAGCGCTTGGTATATCGTTTTCTCGAGTATAAGATCTTGACAATAAGCGCACCCATTGACGTTCGTGCAGGTTTCAGTTCACGTTCTCCTTGAGCAGACAGCCGAGCGTAACTTTCCGAACCACTTTACTGACCTGGCCTACTGGGAGTCATTGATTTTGTTGAACCATACATTTTTTTTCCCTACATTTTTAGCCTTTTTCAGACGTTCAAACTGTAGGAAAGGCGCAAAAAGATTTAACGAGGAAAAAAAGCGAGCGGGTGAACGCCTGGAATAGGCTATGAAATTTTTGAAGAAATACAAAGTATAACATTGTGGTCGTCATGGGTGTTAGTCGCTGGTTTCTATTAAGACACGCCGTTTTCCCATCCTTTTTATAGCTGAATGCGGATCTCAGGAAACTAGCAGTGAACATGGTTCCTTTCCCTCGTCTTCACTTCTTCATGCCTGGATTTGCCCCCCTCACCAGCAGAGGATCGCAGCAATACCAATCACTATCAGTACCTGAACTAACCCAGCAGATGTTTGATGTCAAGAACATGATGGCTGCATGTGATCCAAGGCACGGTCGTTATCTGACGGTGGCCGCCATGTTTCGTGGCCGTATGTCCATGAAGGAAGTGGATGAACAGATGCTGAATGTTCAAAACAAGAACAGTTCATACTTCGTGGAATGGATCCCCAACAACGTCAAGACCGCGGTCTGTGACATCCCTCCTCGTGGACTGAAGATGTCTGGTACTTTCGTTGGTAATAGCACCGCTATACAGGAACTGTTCAAAAGAATCGGAGAGCAGTTTACTGCTATGTTTAGGCGCAAAGCGTTCCTGCATTGGTACACTGGCGAAGGCATGGATGAAATGGAATTCACTGAGGTAAAAAAAGGTTAAACTGCATGGACAAGAAACGAATATCTTTATATAGTATAGTACTCTTCACGGCAGTGCAAACGTCTCACTTTCCGTTTTCAGGGTCTCTCTATGATCGTTTCGGCTCACGATAACTTAAGCCTGGCTCTCAATAAATAATGCCCCTGAAGTACCTGCGACATAGCAACCGGTACTGCACGCTTGCGGTACCACTCTGACATATGAAGACATAAAGGCCACCGGCAACAAGAAACATCGCAGGTCTTTACCGCCGGCATGCCTGCGAAGTTGACTCGAAGTTTGGAAGGCCTACTTTGTAGGTCTTAAAGTAAAATAGCTTCAAAGAAGACATTTCTTTTTATAAAAATGATTAGTTTCACTGATTTTTTTTTTCACAGGCTGAATCCAACATGAACGATCTTGTGTCAGAGTACCAGCAATACCAAGACGCTACAGCTGAATTTGATGGCGACTTTGACGAGGAAGAAGAAGAAGAGGGTGAAGCGGCATAAAACTCACCAAAATAAAACAGACAGTAGCTGCTAGCAGGAATAACCTATAACGCCGTTTTATAGTTCATAAATGGGCTAACAAATTAGAAACAAGGGAAAGACAAAAAGCTAACACAGCTGGACAGCACAGAACTGTTAAAGAAGCGTATCACACAAATCATGGCTTAGTGTTTTCATGCAAACTATAGGGTAGAGTGTCGTTAATGCACAAAACGACCCCTGACAAACAGGAGAAGGACATAAATTCATTTACCAACGTGCAAGCCAACCATTAACAATACTTTTGGAGTGTAACGCCAGCCATGACTTGCCTAAGCTTCAGTCGACTTTCTCCCCAATACAAGTCAAAGACAATAAATATTAAAACCTGCTTTTAAGTACTAGAAGTGTAGTAAAGTCTAACAAAACCGGGCCGACAGCTCCGCTGCATTCTTAAGCACAGCCGAGGAGGGGTGTTTTTGCACATTAAACTACTAAATACTAGAGACACGTCAACAAAACTCAAGCCGCCAAGTCATGGCATCTGAGACGTAAGCCTGCAATGCCAACAGCAGTATAGTTTTCAAAGTAATCTATTTCGTAGTGAGCTTCACTGTAATGAAGGAAAAAAAAAACGAGTAAAAACAAATTCTGCTTACTTTTTTTGTGATATTAAACAAGCTTGATGTTCTGGGCCATTAAAATCAACACTTACAAACGGGTTTGTCAAACTTTGTCTCTTTGTCCTTGGTAACCTGAGTTGTTTTATTGCTGAAAATTTCCTCCATATCGCTTAGCTCACTACTTTACCCTCAAACATCTATCGCAAACTTGAGTACACATGGTTAGTCTACTCCACGGCTGTGCTCTAGCAGAGCCCGGTGGCCCCTGGCGCCTAACTTTTGCCCTCGGGCGACTTGAAAATCTCAGATTTTTCATACAAATCATATGCTGGGCACCCTAGATTTAACAGTTTCGGAGCACTGGGCTTCCTTCAATTTTCCTTAGAGCACAGCCTTGTACTCTGTCAAAACTCCTGTTCTAGAATACGTACTCAATACCTCTAGGTGACCGCAACTTGGCTTCAAAATACTACAGAGAAGCAGATACTGTATTTATTCGATTAAACGTCGCTGCGTTTATTTAAGTGAAGGGCGGTTTTGTTTTACATGAAAGAGTCTGTTATTCCACAGTTATTCAGCTGTAGATTTACAGCACAAAGCGGGCATGTTTCCCTGTAGGCAACCCACCTGCCATACCTAACAATTCCTTATTCTGACATTAATCATTCAACCTCCATTCCTACACCAGGGGGTCACTTAATTATTAAGAGTGCATGCTGAGACAGGCGTGTAGGGAATGTTACCCTGTTCACATACCACACATACCCTCTATTTTCTCTTCAGAGATCGTCAAGTGCACATATCAAAACAAAATCGTGGGGGGTAAGAAATTGACCGCTAAAGCAAGGGGATTCTTAGTTTCATGATATTTCTTTACCACTTAGATTTTTGACTCTTCTAAACGACTCCTAGATTAAACTATGGTTTGCAGGACTTATATTCAAGGTGCAATTTCCTGAAAAAGGCTTGATATATAGGTGAAGGATACTACTACTACTACTACTACTACTACTACTACTACTACTAATAATAATAATAATAATAATAATGGTTTAATGTTGACCAGCATATCCATAAACCCTATGGATGGATATGCATATCCAGCATATCCATCCATAGCATATTCATGTCTCTTCATCTGACAAAGCCACTAGCTATGGTTATAAATTAAAGTATTTATTTAAGCAAGGATACTTTGCAGCTTCAAGTTTCCCAAATTCTCTCTCCAGTTGTTTCTTGAGCCTCTTTAAATTTTTGGCCATGAGATTCTTTCGTGTCAACTAAAAAATATCAAAGAGAAAGCAATGGATCAAAAATAAAGCCAACGTACCGTAAAATTCCAAAAATAAGCCCCTCCATGTATAAGCCCCCTAAACCATTAATGCTAAAAACCCTCCGTTAAATCGCCCCTTCAAATATAAGCCCCCTGGGGGCTTGTACTTGGAAAATTGCCCTCAAGTAGAAAGTAAAACAAAGCAAAAACGGTAAATTTACTTCCAACTATAAGGCTAGCCTAATCGATTTATAAACGCAAATTTCCCTCCGTAGATAAGCCCCTCCGAATATAAGCCCCTCCAAAAATAAGCCCCTCAAAAAGGGCCTTTGAAAAATATATGCCCCGGGGCTTATTTTCGGAATTTTATGGTATGTCCACTAGCAACCTTGCCTAAGCAAACTTGGCCAATAAAGCAAAAACAATGAGGCCCAATAAATACACAAAACTTGTCTTTGTTTATTTTGTTCTTGGTGATTTTATGGTACCTAAAACATTTGCTGGAAAACCTTCTGCCTCTAAAAAACACGTTACAAGCTATATAGGTGGTTTTAAAGAAAATGTTTCCAAATAGAAAAAAAAATTGGAAAATTATGTTCATTTTTAACACAGTAATTTACACTCCAAGATTTGCCTTGAAATTTATTATACATCTCTCCAGTATGTACAGCTATTCAGTATATAATTACCAATAATATTAGTAAATAAGGTTGGGTATGATGATAAAGAATTATGCAGACTAAGGAGGGTGGTATCAGATGGGGTGGATAACAGTTCCCAAGACAGTATGAAATACAAATAATGGATGGGTAGTTGAGGCAAGAATGAGTTGATAGAGGTTTTGCCATCGCTCAGTGATTTTTTATTGACAACTACTTTTTGTCTACCAGGACTCCCATAACTGGCCAGTAAATAGAGGGTGGACTGGCGCAATACCTAGAGGATGTCCTGTATTATTGGTGTGCAATAAATGAGTTTAAGAACCTCTATTAAAAAGAAAAAGAGAAAAAAAATTACACAATTGAAAATAATAAAAAAAACTGGACGGTAGTAATATTGTCTCTAAATATTGAAAAATACTGCTCAGTGTCCATTATAATCAAGTTAGAACAATAATTTGGGACCAAGTCTGTAAGCCAATACTTGAAGGGATTCAATCATTGTCCACATCAATGAAGTACTACAAGTTAAGAGTTGCCTGTACTAGTTGCTTCTTGTCAGTATAACCATGGATGCCAGGTGGCAAAGATGCAATGTTAGAGAGAATGTAGAGCTAAGTTTTTTTTTATATAATGTAACAGGGAAGCAGTGTATTATCTTTAATACCTCATAATGATTCCTAAAATGACAGATCTTGACATGTTCTTCCATATATGTGTGGTCAAAATTCTCTCTCATCCATCCCACATCACACCAGTAAAAATCCCACTCTCCTTGGTAGGGAAAATTAAATCTCTCATCCATCAAAACCTCTATATAACACCAGTAAAAAATGATTTTCTTTCCTTCCCTGTTATGGAAAAGAAGATTTAAAAACCTCATTAAATAAACAGCTGTTCCTTGGCCCCTCGTTATATCAAGTTCCACTGTACTAAATCAGGAGCCCACCATTAAATTGTTTTTCAAAAAAAGGACAAGGAGAAGGCGAGCTAGCTCAGCTGTTTTGGCTAGCCTGCAAAAACAGCTGTGTCTCCTTGCTCTTCGCCGCTGGGGATGTTTCGAGAGGAGGAATGTCTGCGACTTAGCGACAGAAATTCCATACTGATGACATAAATCAATGTTTACATAATAAATCTGGTAGTCAATTTTGTGTTTCTCCTGGTCGATTTTGGTAAAGTGTTGTGTTCATCTGCGAACAAGCTCCAGCAAAACTCAAATGCTTCTTCCAGGAAAGAACATATTCCACAAATATTGACTGTTTTGTTATACATTCATCCCGTTTACTTTTGACCTTTGTGGCCTTTTGTCTGCCTTTCATAAACAATAGCTGAAACAATGTAACTACTCCATCGTCCAATCAGTGCTTCTGAACTGATTCCGGACAGATTTTGCGTCACCAGTATGAAATTTCTGTCGCTGAGTCGCAGACGTTCCTCCTAGCGAAATGTCCCCCAGCAGAGATGAGCGAGGAGAAAGATCTGTTTTCAGGGGCTACTGTTTTGGCATGACTGGAGAAAATAATATTGTGGATAGCAAGGGAAATGAGTCACATGTTGGACCAAATGGTTGACTTCTTTGGCTCATTTCTACAAATGTCAATCAAAATTACTGAGTTCGTCATATACAATGTATGTTACCCTAAAAGCTACCAATACCCTGCACCGTTGCTATGGTAACAAATGTCTAATAACAAAACCTATAAACTAACCTTTCTAAACAAAGCCGTTTTAAGTACTAAGAACCTTCAGTTTTAAAAGTAATGAAATATTAATACAATACTGTAGCGAAAAAATTTAAGCTTACTATATCTTCTGTGACAAACTGAAAAGTGCTAAACTTACTCTCTGATTTCCGTCCACCCCTTGGAACGAAGGACGTCTATAATAGTATTCTGAAGTGAACATTTGAATCTGATAACCCGGCTGTTGTCACTTGAAATACAAAAAGCATGTAAATAAAGTTAATCATTTGCAAAAGGCTGATGTCAGGAAAACGATTTTCCTATTCTTGTTAAGCTCGAGCTTTGCCTCCAGAGGATGAAAATATATGCCAGTCTTGAAAATATTTATATTCCTTGATTTTAATAATACTTACAAGGGTTTTCTCTGAATCGGTTTCCAATTAAAAGGTGTTTGCTGAAATAGAGTATTAAAAAGCAAATTTAACAAAATTAAACGAGGAAAATTAATGTTTAAAAAAATTTTTTCTCGTGTTTCTACCTTATCTCGTTTTGCCGCCATGTTGAGCCCAAATAAATCCCACGATGCATCAGTCTTCCTCAGTTGTTCCCAGGCTCTGTTCAGCTAAACCTCGTCAGCCATGTATGCTTAAATTTGGACTTTCTCGAAATGATAACTTTAAAACCTTTATAATCGTGTAAATATCAAAATGTATCGTTGTTGACAAAAAGGAATAAGTTATAGTCATTAGGAGGGAAAATGCATCGAGCGTACCACACTCCTGGAGGCGGCATAAGGGAAATTAAACTCTGTCTACTCGGGGTAAGATGCGATCCACAATTAAAAATTATCGACCAGTGATAGTTGATGTGATCAGAGATTCGCTTCCTTGTTCCAAGTATTGACAGAGGTCGTTTTGAAGTAATTATTTATTTTCACCACTTTTTCAAGGATGCTGGTGTGGGCAAGTCTTGTTTGGTCCATCGGTTTGTCTCCGATTCATTTAATGCCTCATCTCCGCCCACTATCGGGTCAGTAAGATTTGATTCTATGAAATATTTAAGCTTTAATATTAGGTCCTAAAGATTTGATCACTATTTTTATAAAATCTATAAAATTACTTTATTCCGTTTCGTGGCTTATTAGTTTAGCTTTTTAAAAATAATTTGGTTAGATACAGTCGTGGTTGAATTTAAAGATCTCAGTATATTTAGTAACCTGGTGTCTTAAAATTAATGTAATGAGTTCATTTTGAGGTACAGTAAATTTTACTTCCTTTATTAATATGGACATCGAAGGAACAGAGTCAGGTCTCTGCAGTACAGAGGTGTCCGTAAACTAGAGAAATGAACTACATACCATGTATAATTTGTGTCTTTACAGTCACGCCAGGTCAAGCATACCCCAGTAGATACCATTAATGAATCAATTATTTTAAAAAGGAATCCATCAGTCATTGTTGCAACCAGTTACAACGTCAAATTTGCATTCCTGCGTGCATTATAAGCAGTGAACTTTTTACAATAACCTCTCTGTATTTGGTCAGATTGAACATCTTTGAATGGATAAAATTGCTTTGAAGACATAAAAATCAAATTCAAGGAAACTGAGCTGGTAGAAAGTTTAATAACTACCTGGTGTATGAATTCACCACTCATTATGCATGCAGGAATGCAGAGATGAATCTGAAATCCACAACTCTTGTCTAAATACCCATCTAAACTCCCCTACAAAAGGGAAAACCACAAACACATGTTGCCATCACGTGCTCACAAGTGGCCGCATTGCCCCAAAGGAAAGGAGCCTCGTTATCAACCAAATTGTCACCCAGGTACTCTTCAGCACTGTTGCCCAATCGAATTCCGACTGATCTTCTGGTTAATGATCTTTTGCCTTAAATACCTAGCGCCACTCTTTAAATACTCTACCAAGTCCCTTGATACTAAATACCAACAAGAGAATATTTTCTCACTAATTTATTCAAAAATGTGGAAAAATGGAACTACCAACAGATTCAACTTTCTAATAATAAATTCATTAATGTAATCTTGCGGTTTCGCTTGACCTGGCTTGACTGTAGCACTATGTGGCTGTGTACATAAGCATAAATCTCGCATAACATTGAAGTTTGGGTGACATAACTGCAGGTGAGATAACTTTCAGGCAAGTTGACCAGAACTGTTTGTGAAAGAGAGTTATCCTGATACATGTCTTACTGCACACAGCACACAATAATAGCGCTCAAAGCTCAACAATTTTCAAAGCCACCATTTGGCGACCTGAAATTATAGAATAGTCACTAGCAGGGTGCAAAGAAAGTCAGTTTTACAGCCTGCCATTCGGGCAAGCTGTAGTTAGCATGTACTAGCCCACAAGTCATTTCAACTAACCCCAAAACCCTTTTTGATTAGCAGGATTGATTACCATCCTTCTGTAATTTGAATTTGCCCAAAAAATTCACTTGCCTGTCGGTCAAGTTAAGAACAGAATTCACAAGCCCGAAAGCAAAATCCACTAGCCCAGGGCTGTCGGACACGACTTTCTTTGCATGCTGCACTAGGCATAGAATAATTATTGGAGGCCTAAAAAAAAGAAAAACAACACTTTGTGCAACACTATAAGAATGGTTTCGAACCTTGAATTTGTTAAGTCAACTCCTTCTAAGATGGACACCTTTGGGAACATTACTATGTGTCCATCTTTTAGAGGAATGTCCATCTTTTGAGTCAACTTAAAGGAATATAGAAAGCTTGGGACAAACTCTGGGTGTTCAGATCTTACAGAGGTGTCTGTTAAATGAGAGTTTACTGTATTCACAGGGTTGTCAATAAGAGCCGGCGGCCAGCAAAATTCACCAGCTATTTCACATGAACTTGTCGTCTACTTTTCTTTGGAATAACCAGTTTTAACAAATGACATGATTTAAAACAGATACTGAAACAAGCAATGGTTCATAGCTATTGGCAAGAAGAAATAAATGAATAAAGAAAATTATTCATGTGCTGTTGCTGAATAAAAAAGCCAAAATTTAGTAATGATGTCTGTGTTCTGTTCAAAAACTCTAATTTTTGCTCCAGAAGGCTGGAAATGCATTCTAAGAGGCCCAGATTTCAAAATTTTCCAGGGGGCATGCCTCTGAATTCCCCTGGAGGCTTGAGCCTTCTGCTCTTGCAAGTTGCACCTTTGGCGCGAGTTTTTTCCATCTGAATGATCTCTGCCTACTCCTAAGCTTTTGCCACCTACTTAATTTTTTCAACGTGTTGAGAACCCTGATTCACATTATAGTTTATTGTGAATTTCTGTAACTTCTGAGATGATTCATTTGATTGGCTAAGGTTCTGCTCAATCATGTAGGAGACTCAAAAAATGTTTCTGAACTGTAATGATTTCTATCAATACCAGTATACAATCCTTCCAACCACCTTGGTAAACCGGAAAATCTCCCTGGAGACTCCCATATAAAAAATGAGAAGTGTTCTTGTTTGCCCAGCCCTGTCAAATTATTACTTTTCTCAGATTTTCATTTGATTTTTTTTGTAGAGCTGCCTTTATGACAAAAATGATGATTGTTGGTGACCAGGCTTTTAAGTTCAATATATGGGATACAGCAGGGCAAGAAAGGGTAAGCTCATTCAAATTAGAGTCTGCGGAATATTTGCTTTTTTCACAAGAATTTATTTTAGAAATTAGATTGCAATACAACTGTATACTTTTCATTCATTTGATGCAGTTTAAGAGTCTAGCCCCACTCTACTATCGAGATGCTGCAGCAGCCATTTTAGTCTACGATATAACAAGTGATGTAAGTTTTACTGGATTTATAATAAAAACCTTGAAAAATGTTAGGCTCTCCTTTATGCACATGAAGGTAGCAGTAATGCTTGTACTTCTGAGACATGTAGAAGTATGATAGAAGGTGTGATCATGTTTTGTCAAATCAATAATTTATTCAGCCTGTCACAAAGTAGCCTGCGATCATGCCCTCCCTACATTTGTACTGTATCTTTCGTGTGGATCCTTTATAATGATACATTCATGTACATGTTGTGGTTCAATTTTATCCTTGGTTTAAATTTTATTTCCTTAGTTTTGGGGTATTGTAATGTTACTGAGTTTGAAACAAAGAAAAATAAAATTTAAACCAAGGATAAAATTGAACCGCAACATACACACTATCAATTTCTAGATTACATTTGTCTTATATTCTTTCTCGTTTTAGAGTTCATTCCATGCTTTAAAAAACTGGATAAGGGAATTACAAAGATATGTTCCATCTGATATTCTTATCGCTATTGCTGGAAACAAGTGTGATAAAACTGACCAAAGGGAGGTAAGCTGCAGGTGCTTTGCCTTGCTGCCCAGGGTTGTCACTAACCCAGGGGGGTACTCAAGATTTCAAGTAATAGGGATGATCAAAGGGTTTTTTTGGGTTTGAAATTTTCGATTTCGGGATTTTTTGGGGTTGGAAGATTTTGGCAAGTATTTTTTGGGTAGCTTGATTTAAGAGGGCATTTTTGGGGGTATTCAAAAGAATCTGAAGATGCATGATAGTTCCCACGTATCCCAGCCATCTAGTTCAGTGAATAAATTTGATATGGCTCAGAAATTCAGCATGGGATCTTTTTGGGGTTAAAATTTGGTCCAGGGAATTTTTGGGGTTTTGTTGGAAGCCCTAGGGATTTTTTGGGGTTTTGATTTTTGTCCCCATTCGATCATCCCTGTCACTTGAAGCCTAAACAACTTCCTAGTTTTGCAATAAGGCATTTCTGAATTGGGTAAGTCTGAATCCATTGATATGAAAATGTTTTTTTTCTCTCATACAAAAAAACTCATTTTCACAGTAAAGGTTTTCTACTTAGCCTTGTTTTAAGAGTGAGAGTTTTTGAACTCAGAAATGGCCTTTTTTTTTTGGGGGGGTACTTGGGTTAATTTTTGCTGGGTATGTGCCACTGGCCTCTCAGAGCCCCTTCCCCATTATAGTCTATTCTGTGGCCAATATTAGATCCCATCTTAGTCACTTTTGGGCAAATATGTAATTTTTGTGATCCCAACTTATTCACTTTCTATTTTTATGAATTGACCCATTAATTTTTTTAGATTGAAAGAAGAACACTTTACTTTTCGTCTGTAGTACAAACATTCTGTTGCGTTTGCTAACTGTAAATATGAAGAACTGTCTTACCCCAAAAAATTCGAAAATGTGCGACCCCATTTTAGTAACTCTATTGAAAATGTGACCACCTCCCCCCCCGGGCTTTTTGCCTGTCTACCTATTACACATACCCAGCAATTTATTTAATCAGAGGCATGTTCTGCAGAGAGGACTGCAGGAAAAATTGGGAAGGGCAGGAATTGTTATCTAGGGAAAATGAGACAAGCTTAGACTTAGGCCCTTATAAAAAATACCTGGATGCACCTCTGATACACATGCCTAGATTCAGTTCTCTGCAGTGGGTGGAGCACTAAGGAAAACCCTGCTTGAAACATCACCCAGTTGGTGATATCAACCAGTGCATCTTCTTGGTCTGTATGGGTGGTCCATGGACCATTTTGTTAGGTGGTTCACAGGTCTACTGGGTCCATTGGAATTAAAAAAGAAAATCACCTTGTGGTTTCTGAGATGGACAGAACCTTCAGTTGTTTTATAATTCTTTCCCCAAGGTTTTAGTACAGAAGTTGAGTAAACAGTAAGTGAAAACTCTGTTCTTGTTTCTCAGGTTTTAGAAGAAGTAGCTGAGGAGTTTGCAAGTAGCGTAGAGGCAATATTTGTTGAGACAAGTGCTAGAACAAACAAAAATGTTCATTGGCTATTTGAAGAGTTGTGTAAGTACTCACTGTAAATAACTTGAAATTCATTCTAGTTTATGTTCTCAGAGGTTTTATTTTGCATTTTAATAATTTTCGTGCATTTTTGTTAGAAAACTCTTCTGCCAAAGTAATATGTATCTATAGGTAATAGCATGATTTGTAGTGATTATTGGCATAAATACCATGAGTGATATTTCGAAATTGGTGTAGGTAATAGCATGATTTGTAGTGATATTTGGCATAAATATCACGAGTGATATTTCAAAATTGTTATACGAAATTTCATGAGCCGTTAGGCGAGTGAAATTTGAGACAATTTTGAAATATCACAAGTGGTATTTATGCCAAATATCACGTACAAATCATGCTATTATTTGTTTATACTACTACCCACAAAAGGTTTGTAATGTTCACATGTTTATTTCAAATTAAGCTGAAAAACCACTGCTCTAAGCCAATCAAATTGCAGTAATTTCTCATGTGGTAGTATAATTATACGTAATTTCACGAGCCGTTAGACGAGTGAAATTTGAGACAATTTTGAAATATCACGAGTGGCATTTATGCCAAATATCACGTACAAATCATGCCATTATTTGTTTTTACTACTATCCGCAAAGGTTTTGTAATTTTCACACGTAGGTATTTCAAATTAATCTGAAATACCACTGTTCTAAGCTAATCAAATTGCAAAAATTTCTCATGTAGTAGTATAAAGAAGTTAATCATACTCATCAGCTGAAGCTACTTAATTTTTGTAATAAATCATTTTGTCAGTCTTGGTGAAAGGAAACTCAAAGAGAGGGGAACATTTAAGTGGAACCATTTTTCCCTCCAAGAATCTGTCACTGGTACAAATACAGCGTACACTTTTGGAAATGACTTTCTTGTCACAAATAACAGGGTTGCAAATAATATCAAATTATCAAAACAGTTGGTGTAATTTACAGTTACTAATTTAAATAAACTTCAATCCAATAACGATCAGAATTTTTGTAAGATGACGATGTATAAATAAAGCTTTAAAATTATCTTTAACATCTAGCTCGTCGACTTCCTCAAGAAAATGCAGATTCTCCAACAGGGAGGCAAACTCTTGTACGACCCAAACCAGCAGAGGAACATCCAAAAAGATCTTGTTGTTCAGAAAAGCAGCCAACTACAAATTACTGAACATGATGGGAAGATTCAGCTTCATACTGCGATCTGTCCATGGACTGTTTCAGAATGTGTTTTGTACAAGAAATTGGTCCTTTTTTTCTGAGCAATAATATGGATTAGCATCGTTGAACATGTAGCTTCTGATTTTGAAAAGACCGATCCTTAGGCGTGGTTTCACTTGGTCTGTAATCATTGGCTACGGTTCCTCGAAAGATGGTTTAGTCTAACCTAGGATAAAGTGAAATTTTAGTAATTTTTTTTATCGAGTGATAAGTGAATTGAGCTGAATTGCTGAGTCTTTTCCCAGAGACCCAACTGTGTTCACCAAAAATTACAGCCCTAAACAGTCCGTGAGAAAGTAAATCCAACTGGGGGCCAACATTTTAAGACAGAATCCACCAGGACATTGAGTAATTTTGATTTTCAGTGGACAAAACTCTTGTACCAGAATAGTAATATTTAAAGCATATTGAATTCTTTATTACATTTTTCAAGGGCTTAAGATGTAATAAATCATTTCTAGTAACACCAAAAAAAATTTCGTTTGGGAACCCGAGAAAATGAATGTCAGATTTCACAAAATTACATCTTACACATGAAATTTTCAGAATTTTACCTGTAAAATCTCAGTTCTTGTCAAATTTGGGGTTACTACAGATGATTTATTACATCTTTAGCCCTTCAAAAATGTAAAAAAAAGAATGCAATATTATTTAAATTATTCTGGTACAAGATTTTTGTCCATTGAAAATTAAAATCACTCGATTTCCTGATGGATTCCGTCTTAACACTAGGCAAAGCTAACAAGGCTTCGAGGGCCGTGATTTGGGGTGGCTGTTTGTTTTAAAAGTCAGTTTTAAGATGATGCATTAGGTGAATGTTGGTCAGTTATATTACTGATTTGCTGGTAGACCAGCTGACAAAACGTCTTGCAAAGGTAACTGGTTTGTTTGAAAATGAAGATAACCGGAGACATTAAAAGTTAGGATGTAGAGAGGAGGTAGATTATTTGAGAGCACTACCAGTAAGCACAACAGTTGTCTCACTGAGATAAACATTATATTTTTTCCATTAAAAAAATAAATTAGTCTTCATTCATTGTAATTGTCAGGAAAATCCTTATCTCAAGAAGGCGCAAAAACTTTGCTTCAAGTAATCAGTTCTAAAGTGTCCATCTGTTTGTTATAGTGCTATTTTGCTGTAAGCAGATGTGAATTGTTTAGAAATGACTTGATTTATAGGAGAGCTATTTAATGTACCGTGAAGCATTCGACGGGCAAGTACTTTTAAGAAAATATTGATGTATTATAACTATTTTTCTAGTTCAATCAGGATGTTACATTGGACAACAGTATAAAAAATTAGTATTAAATTATTACTTTTACCTTACATCAGGGATCAAGGGGGAGAACAAAGCTAAAAATACAAAGAAAATTCCAAATTTCATTTTTAAGAAACCTCAACGCTGTCTAAGACGGGCAGAACGCATTAGGACCTGCACTAAAAAGTCCGTCTTAGAGAGGTGCCTTGTCTTGTCCCTTCGGGTCACGTGGTCCAAGCGAGTTCCCGACCGTTCGTCTCCGATAGGTCAAAAAACGTCACCGAAATGCATTCACCGAGAAGGCCTGGGAAGACTGTACGTCTAGGGCTGCCGCTGTACCTCTAGGGCTACGCAAGAGAGGTGCCCATTTATTAAATACTTAAGAACGTAAGGAAGCAACGGCAACAGTTCACTGTAAATCCAAAAGAATGGTGAAAGAAACATTTAAATGACCAAGCTCTAGCATCGCATGAAAGTACGATTGAAGAGGTCTTATTTGAATAGTCACATCACAGGATCTCATCTTCAGATTCAACTACTTTTTACAGCCTGATAAATAATTGACGACGCTTCATTTGAATGGTTACCCTATAGTGTTTTATGACCAGACTCAAAAATTCAGAACTTCGTTGCATTTTTTAAATAATTGACTCTAGAAAAGTGGAGACTTTAACAAAAGAACGGCTATCGTCATAATTTTGTTTACTCAGGTACATGAATTTTCTTTCTTTTTTTCAGTACCCCGTTGACCACTAAATCACCAAAAAAGCTTCAGTAAACATAGAACTCTGAAAATTTCACTGTGCTGTCATGCGTTCCTCTCACGCGAGGAGGACACGCGTGACGAAGCCCCAGGAGCGTCTCTGCCTGGGAGGTTAGCCAATTTGCCATTTTCGAGTTCCAAAAACTCTCACTTTCAAAACGAGACTAAGTGCAAAAGCTTTCTTGTGAAAATGTTTTTTGTATGAAAGTCATTTTCGCATCAATGGCTTCGCAATTACCCTCGCTTTGAAACAGAGGCTTGGGGCACTTAGTGAATAGCCTATTTGTTGTTAAAATCGAGTTCTTTTGTTTAGCGTATTTGAAAAAAAGATGATACTTTGTAAACATTCAAATACCTTCCCTCTTTTAACAGTGATATTTAACAATTTCCACGCATCATTGTAAGGTTTATTTTATCACAAGGCAAATAGAAAACTTTTAAAACATGTTAAGTTTACTTTAAATGAGACGATAAATTAGTTTTATATTTTTTCATATCATAATAAAGATACAATAGACTGCCCTGCTCGTCTGTCCAATATGTTATGTACTAGAATGCAAACGTTCTTATTCACACAGAGATTATCCAGAGGATTTCCAACCTACATTACTCTTATCTCTTTCTCCTATGTGTTCGTTTCTAGACCGCCCGCGGTCGTCCTTCCTTCGTCAGAGCCATGCGCAGCGAGCGAAAAAGTAAAATTATGGAAATTAATGGTAAAAAGGAGGAGAGATTTGAGCTTCGCAATTTGCCCCTTGCACGCGTTTGATCTACGTACTGTAACTCAAAAGAGAAATAAGAGACAGCTCGCAGTCTAATAGGCCTTTTCAGATTTCAAACCCCCTCGCTTTTAAAACGAGGCTAAGTGCTAAACCCTTCTTGTAATAATGAACTTCATCTGAGAATAAACAATTCTTTTCATATCAATGGCTTCGCATTTAGCCTCGCTTTGAAACAGAGGCTTGAGGTAACTCGGAAATGGCCTGTTTGGTTGAGGAGAACTTCACCTTGTGAGCCTGAACTCACTTAGCGCAGCGGTAATTCAACCTCTGCTCCAGGACTGCCTCCCTGTTACCCAAAATGCTTTGCAGGTGACATGAGAAGTATGCCCCTATCTATTGGGACGCACCGGCACTGATTTTACATGTCTCTCCCATTTCCGTCTGTTGGCCATGACATGCAAAATCCTGCCTCGAAAGACCGGTATCACCCTCTAGTTGCTCAATAAATGTTGCTGCTGGGCTCCCCCTTGAGTATGCTCCTATATGGCCAAAAACTTTTAAAACGCAAGATGTCGCCAGCTGAAAGTGAGAAAAACATTTTATTGAAAGACAGGAAATCTAAAATTTCCTGAAGATTTTTAAGCCAGAAAAATGGATGATATTA
>CALNXK010000097.1:1177500-1290000 GCA_942486035.1 Porites lobata
CCCCCTAAAAACAGCACAAGACCTTATATTAATTAGATAAAGACGTCCTCAACGTCTATTTATATCACTTCACATTAGTGAGAGATCACTTCAGAAAAAAGGTTAATTTCATCCCTACTACACTACTGATGGGAATAAAATATGTAATCAATGCACATCTTTTTCTTCATCTCACTACATCTATCATGCGCGATATTGTTACAATAACAAGGAATGTTTTAAAAACAGCGAAGAAAACATCTGTGTACATCTAGGAAACAGGGCTGCCGCAGGGACATTCATAATATTTAAACACAAGTATATTATTGGATATGTAAAAATCGAAAGTGGGAAATTGTAATTAAGAGGAAATGTGGTACGTGGTGATACGGCAGACCCTAATACCGTTCTGAGCCAGTGTATAATGTTTCCACTAGCACGACACCACACCCCTATGGATGTCCAAACAAACCTGCTCTCAACTATAAGGAAGCTTTTTGCATTTTTCTCGTAATACATACACGAGCACAGCCACTACTTTGAATCTGTAGTGCAGTCTGTCCTCATCGACAACTTCATAAGATGGATGCCTTCATTTAATGACTGTGTATGACGGACACTGTTAATGCTGGTCCCAGCTTTAAAAAGAATTGGGGAGACTTCAACAATCCACCAGGCAACCAATCAACTTTTTTTTTCACATAACATCCCTATTTCCTCTCCCCGACAAATTGGCCAATTCCTAGTTCCAAAAACCCTCATTGGCAAAATGAGACCAAGTGCGCAACCTTCCATGTGAAAAAGAGTTTTATTTGCATGAGAATGAAAATCATTTCCATATCAAAGGCTGAGCACTTAACCTGGTTTTGATAGAGGCCTGGGGGAACTCGGAAAACGCCCATTCATAGTACAGTGGAGCGTCCATTCAGAAGACACACTCGGGACCAGGACGGCCAGGTGTCCCCTGAAAAGAGATGTCGCTTCAATAAACACACTCAGGACCAGGCCAAGTGTCCCCTGAATAGCGGTGTCCCTTCAACAGAGGTAACTGATACAAATATAATACAGTGGATCCTCCATAATAATAATAAGTCAGGGGATAACCTCAGGGCCAGGCCAAGTGTCCCCTGAATAGCGGTGTCCATTCAACAGAGGTAACTGATACAAACATAATACAGTGGATCATCCATCGGGGGATAACCTCAGGACCAGACCAAGTGTCCCCTGAATAGAGGAGTCCATTCAACAGAGGTAACTGATACAAACATAATACAGTGGATCCTCCATGTAAGGGACAACCTAAGGACCAGGACAGATGTCCCCTGAATAGAGGTGTCCATTCAATAGATGAAATTGATAAAAAGATTATATGAACTTGCTTTTGGGGGAGCAGGGGGAACAATGTGTGACTTGAATAATGGTGTCCCCTGAAGAAAGGTATCCCAAAAGAGAGGTTTAATTGTAAAATGACAACGAAACAGAAGGTTTTGCCTGAAAATGCAAATCTGCCTCTTCTCTTGCTCAGTTGGTTAAAGCACTGCCCCAGTACCGCAGGGTCATGGGTTCTCCTTCATGGGTTCCCCCTCATGGAATCCCCTTCAAGTCTATTTTTCCCAGTCTTTCTGAGGCCCCGGGTAAACTCGGAAATTTTTGAAATCTCATATTTTTAACCTGGAGAACGGTTTCAAAAAGATGCAGTTTCGGTGGGAGGAATCACTGGTTTCGTATGGACGGAATGCCAATTCGAGTAAAAAATATGAGGTTTAAAAAATATCCGGATTCGTCTGGATCAGGCCCGAGTCTGCATGTTGCGTACATAACTGAAATGATCTTTCACGTGTTTTAAATCCTATATACGTAACCTCTACTTAGTCTAGTATAACTGTTATTACTATAGGGTGTTTTCACATGACGTCACTTCGGCCATATTGGTGTCCCAACACAATGGAACGGCGGCCATGTTGGTGTCCCAAACCAATCCTCTGGGAGCTGAGTTTCTTTCTTATGCAAACGCTTTCTTTTGTTCCAATAAATTTGTATAGATGCTGGTCACGTGCGTGAAAACACTCTCCTTCCCTACAGCTACTTCGAAAAAGGTTGTCGAAAAAATGTGTACGCGCCAATCCCGAAAGGTAATATGGGATGTAATCAATACACTGTTCGTAACGACCGTAGCTGTCGAAGCTACTTCTGTTGCTTTCCTTTAGCACTCGCAAACATATGTCCGTGGCCTCCAGTGCAGTTTACTCAAAACCACCCACTAAACCTTTCGGGATTGTCGCGTGTACTTTTTCAGACAACCTTTCTCGAAATAGCCGTATGTGGAAAATGTAACAACTTTACTGTGGGTTTGTACGTAAGTTAGTGAGTAAAACCGTGATTCTGAAGGCCAAATGCAAAGTACTGTAAAACTTAGTACGAAAACAGGAAGAGCTTATGTTTCTAGTCTCACGTGTTATTTTTTTTACTGCTCTCAAGCAACTTTACAAAGAAACTACTTTTACAGAAGCGATCAATTCTCTTTTCCTTGCCCTTGAATCAATTAACAGAGCCTTGCTGTTGCTACAACTGTTAGCTCTAATACTTTTACAACAGTCACATTTTAACAAACAAAACTAATCTAACTTAAGTAAACGTCTCAATCAAATAGGGATCTATAACGGGAGTCCTTTATCCGGTTTAAGAAGTATAAAAAATCAATCACTGAAAATAACCCAATGTGCAGTCCAGGTTATTTTGCAAGAGAAGAAACGGACATAACTGTAAACGTCTTTGATGTTAGCAAGGAACTGATAGCTGATTATACTCTTACATTTTTAAACATAAGTTAATCAAAAGTAAAAGGTTTGAATGTATGAACAAAATTGAGTTCCTATACATAATAAATTACAAAGGGAAACAACTTACATTTAGCCTCATCTCAGCCCCTCTCTCGAGTGAATTTGGTCACGTGACTTCAGCTAATACAAGTGGAAAAAATCCCAGTACAAGGATAACCGAAGAAGAAGTATAAGAGTGGCTATTAAAGTCCAGAGTAATTCCCCGACTCTTGATAGGAAACGCGGTCTCGAACTTTCCGCGGGGCACCAAGACACTGTCAGATGAATTGACTGAAGCCTCGTGACAAATTCCACGACTTGAGAAGGGCGCCGATAACTCATGAACAACAGCAGTTTCTCTGAGAACTTTTTGTATTGATGACGTTGAACGCGTGACGAAGCCTTAAGAACGTCTGCCTGGGAGGCTACGTACTTGTAAGTTTACCACTTATTCATGTCATTTGAATTTTACCATTCAAAGATCTGTGTTCTCAAAATACAGAAGATTACACTTCCAAAGAAACTTTCGTATAAACTCTGCGCTGAAAACATTTTGTACACTTAAATACATCTCCACCATCGGAGACCGAGAAACAGGTGGAAGAATTCAAGACTTCGGCAAAAGTCGGCACGACAAAGTTTTCGTTTGAATTCTCTCGCCCCGACGCCGCTCAGGACGGGTCTACGAGGATGACGTAAATATAAGTAAATACAAGGAAAGTAAGAAACAAAACGTAAATACAATATACATTTTCAGGGCCAAACAAAATGAAATAACGACACGTTCTACTAAAGTGGGCCAGTCTAGAGAGGTAAGACTTTCAAAAGACACAATTATCGCCCAAAGCCAATTTTAGCAGATTTGAGAATTTTATCCCATCATTTGTTGGAGAAGAAGCTGGAAATAATACTGACAACAGCCGAGGTGATTATATGGAAGTGAGTGTTAACATGGGCTTCCCTTCGAAAATGTCTTAATCCCTCAATAAACTAGACTTGACACGTCACTATTCTTATCTACTAAGAGGATAATACACCAAACGTCCGGATGAATGGTTTGGTTACGATTGCAACTACAATCATGGACAAAAGTCTTGGGACAATTTTGCATTTCTGGGGCGTTTTCCAATTCACACAGGTCCAACCTCTCCTCACAAACAATGTTGGACGCGTGTATGCAGAATTTTTCTTCGAGTTTCAACTTTGTACTGGGTGGGGGGAGGGAGAACTGCGAGAAATTTTCGAAACGGATGCGCCGTTTTAAGAGGGAAACGAGAAATGACAGAGAAATATAAATATTGCAGTACTGTCCCAATCCCAATCCTGGACTTTTGTCCAAGACTGTAGGCCTTTCAAGATATGCCAGTCAGAAGAAATGACAAGTAAACTCGATCAGATAATAATAGTGACATATCGAGTGTAGCATACTTTATCACAGAGGGTAATATTAAGTTTACAGCTAAAAAAGGTTCTTGTCATTTTTAGTTAAGTATGCGAGGAAATTTCTGCGCACCAGAGGCACCTTCTTCAGTAGGCCTCTTAGCCGTAGCTACTTTTGTGTCCTTTATCACAGACTGTAAGAGCTGGGACTTTAAGCGAATATACAGCTCTATGTGCTTCATCCCTTTGACGTGCAAGTTCTTGGCTGTTAGTGTATTGAAACGACAATTACACAGTTTGCAATAGAAACTGGACATCCCAGTACCGTGTACTCGCACAATAAACTCGGTGCCGATGGCATCTTTGGGTTGGGAAGACAAAATTTCTCTTTCGGTTTCACGATAACGATCCGATTCAGATTGGGCTTTGGCTTCTTCCTCCTGCCTGGGATTTTGTCCTGTTGTCTCAGCTGTTTGCGAAGATGAAGCTGGAGTACTACCGAGTCCTGGCGTCTCCAATTTGCTTCCGGGTTGATTCTTCATTTGAGCAAGACGTTCACTGACTAACTTTGTTCCTTTGCTTTCTGCCTGGTTGCCCTTCTTAAGAATGGACTTGAGCGGTTTGGCCTCTTTTTTGTTGTCCCCGACGTTAGGCGGGACTACAGACACATTTTCGGAATTGTCTTTTATTGCCGAAGTCTCTTGGATCTGATCATGCTCCGTTTGTAAATGTGGTTCAAAACTCTGCTCAACACTATTTGGCTCTTCAGGTTGTTGGTAACCCTCGACGTAATACTGGCTCTGCTCATACACGTCACTAACGTCATAACCCTCCTGAGGCAGAGTCTCAGCCCCTTCAACTTGATACTCCTGTCCTTCATATTCAATGCCTTGAGTGTACTCAGGGCCCCACTCTGACTGTTCAGCAGGGTATCCTTCCTGGTACTCTTCCCACTGCCCTTCCACTTCACCCTGACCCCAGCCTTCTCCAGACTGGTAGGCAGCACCATCTTCACCATACTGCTGCCACTCTGCTCCTTCTTCAGCATATTGTTGACCCTCTTCAACATACTGGTAACCTTCTTCAGTATACTGATAACCGTACTCATCATAAGTAACAGCCTCACCCTGCACTGCCTCCGCCTCTTGATGCTCTCCACCCTCAACATACTCCCCTTCGTATTGCTCATAAGCTTCGCCTTCAACAGGATAATACAAGCCGTCCTCAGCAAGATAATACTCTCCTTCATACTCGGCACCTGCAGTTTCACCTTCCACAGTACCTCCCTCCACATATTCACCCTCATACCACTCTTGATAGTTCTCTCCTTCTTGGACGACACCAGCACCAGCCACCTCACCCTCCTGAGGATAGGTGTAATACTCCTGCTCATATCCTTCACCCTCTCCTCCCCCTTCATAATAGTATTCACCTTCTTCACCATGACCTGGTTCCCACTCTTGCCCCAGATCCTCGTCGCCCTGGTACGAACGACCATAGTCCTGTTCACCCTGAAACTCCCCAGCAAACCCGGCTGTTTCATAATCAACATTGGCTTCATTTCCGGTATACGATATCTCAGAGTAATGCGCATCACTATTATCGTCATCGAACACTTTCTCTTGAGAAGGAGGAGGAGCACCGCTGCTTTTTCGTGGACGGCTAACATTTGGCAACAAAGGTGGCTCTTTGGAAACAGGAATGGTGATTAAATTAGCCCTACTTTGAGAACTTTTTGAGGTCTCTCCTTCGGTTGACGTTCGGCTGACTGGACGAGTTGAACTTTTACTTCGTTTAGCGTAATGCACAGTTATCATATTGGCATCAACAGCTCCAGAAGAGAATTCTACGATTCTTTGATCGTAGGGCTGTAAATACTTGGACTTTTCATCATTACTAGAGGGGAAGTCATCTTGTCCAGAAATGCTACTGTAAACTGACTCATCTCCTGAATCAGCGCTATCTCTGTCATACTTCTTTTTCTTGGACTTTTTCTTTGCCTTCTTCGACTTCACTTTTTCTTTGTCCTTCTTCTTTTGCTTGCTAGGAGGGGACTTGGAAGGCTTCTTCTTAACATCGACAGTCCTTTCAACTTCTACTTCCATATTTTTATTCTGTTTTGTATCAGTCGACCATTTAGGCTGATCAATTTCAATATTTTTGCTCTTTTTGGCGTCAATCAACCATTTAGGTTGATCGATTGTTATTTTCAGCGAGCCTGCTTTCATCTTTGAGCTAGACTCATCAAGGACTTTGTCACCTTTTCTCTTCTTTTCACTGACGATCTTCACTTCTCTTGCAGGGGATTCTTTCTCTTTCTTTATGAAAAGAGGAGACTCCTTGCGCTTATCACTTTTTAAAATCACTTCTCTGGAATTGTCAGTCTTTCTTTTTACGTCTTTCCTGTCATCGAATGATCGTTCGGGTTTCTCCTCTTTATCTAACACACTTTCCTTCTGGTCCTTTAATTTTCCACCTTTAGTTTGTTTGAAGCCTGCTTTTGGGTCACTCTTTGTCATTTTAACATCCGATTTTCCTTTTAGGGCATCTTTTGACGTCTTCTGATCTGAATTATTGCCTGGTGGCTTCTTATCGACGAGGGCCTTGTCTAATGGTTTCTTTTCTGGTGGTTTCTTATCTGATAATCTTGTCTCTGATGGCCTCTTTTCGTTCGTCGTGTTGCTCGATTGCTTACTATCAAATGGCTTTTCTGATAGTTTTGAAACAGAGTGATCTTTGACCTTCTTCTGCTCTAGCTGCTTTTCCATATGTTTTATATCGTCTTTTAACTTATCCAAAGACTTCTCAGACTTTTTGTCCACATCATACCTCCTGCCACTCTTCCCTCTATGGTGACCATGTCTCTTTTTGTCTTGATCTCCATTAAGACTGTCAACGCTTATGCTGCGCCAGCTATGACAAGTACTACAACTACCACTGCTGCAAGTACTGCAATAGCTACTGCTTCGACTTCGGCTTCGGCTTCTGCTACCTCTTCTTCTGCTTCTACTTCCCCTTGGACTGCCAGAGGACCTGGAGGATCTTTTGTGCTTTCCTTCTCTGGGACTGCGTGATTTACTTCTCCGAAAGATATTTCTCACTGTTGCCCCAACAGGAGGTTGCGCTACGCCTCTGCCTCTTCCACGTGCCGCCAAACCTCTTCCTCTAGAAGCACCTCTTCCTCTATTGCTCGGACCTTTACCTCTAACACCTCTTCCTCTGCCTCTCTGAGCAATCCCTGCACCTGCCCTTCCAACACCAGGCTTCTGTTGGAATCCTCCTCTGCCACGGTTTCCACGGTTATTGGTCAAGACGTTTCCTCTTCCTCGGGTGCCACTCAAAAGTTGAGGGGCTTTTAAACTAGCGTTTTCCTTTCCTTCTATTTTCTTGTTCTTATCTCCCGGGTTTGACCAATTCTGCGTTGTGAATTTTCCTTTGCCGGGGGGTTTCACCTGTCTCTTTGCGCCAGTGTTAGCTCCAAAGTCGCTACTCTCAAAAACTCTCTCAGAACTCCTGCTGCGCGATCTTGATTTCGTCTCCGTGTGTCTTGGAAAGTAGCCGCTCTTCTTTGGTAACAATGGTGGCGACTGATTTCCTTTATTTAATGGCGTTTTCTGAGTACTTTTACCTTGTGGCACTTTGACTTGTCTCGGCATAAACCCTAATGGAAACAAGGGTTTTGGCCCAGGTTTGGTGGTTGAAGGGGCAGACAATTTTGAGCTAGTGCCTCCAGAAGTTTTGTTTAATGAGCCACTTTTCGCGGGCTTAAGCAATGGTGCTAAACTGCCTCTTTGCCCACTGTTAACGTTCTTATCATCTTTACTATATGAATCTCTCTTTTGTGTTTTAAAGCTTGACGGTTTGTCTTCCTTATGGTCTTTTCTGTCACGGTTCAGCAAAAAGTCATCGTCGCCGTAGGTTTTGCCATAGCTTTTAGCTCGTCCTTCAAGCAACAAGTCAGAAGATTCATTCCAAACGCTGTCTGCAGTAGTTCCTCCCGCAGCTGTCTGGTCTTGCCAACCTAATATAATAAAGCCTGGTTAACACTTAAGCATCAACACAAAAATACAATTTTATTTTTTTTTTGTTCGTATACTTGTCTTCGAAGTTGAGGCTGAGGTTTCAAAGAATTCTGGTCAATTCACCTACATGACAATTGGTCTTTGGTCTGCTAGTGAACTACTGGAAGGCTTAAACCTTCAGAGCGGCATGTTCTCAGAATGAGGAGTACACAACAAAGCGGGATATTGGAAAGGCAAGTTGACAAATAGGCAAGTTGCCCGGTCACCTATAAAAAAATTTGGACGATTAACCGAGTTACTGTGCCCTACCTGACTGGTTAACCCTTGATAATACCTAGATAGAGGCATTCCTAGAAAAAAGCTCCCATTTTGAAGAAACAACTATTGATAAAGACTTGTTTATTAGGGGAAAAAGAGGATTATGTAAGTAAGGGCTAAGTTACATGCATGCGTCACATTACTTAAGCACAACGTGTTTACCACGTCCTTCTTAAAAGGTATGGGGCTCCACACAATCCAATGCTGGTGACGGCTGTGGTTTAATGAATAGTGCACTAACGATAAAACAACCTGCTGTATCTTAGAGGTCTCATGTGGTCGGCAATAAGGATAATGGAAAAAGAAGTTACTGCTATTAAGTTAAATCCAATGGTTCATGAAGTGAAACGACCCTAGAGAAGAGACTTTTAACATCCAGAACACTGTACTGGATGCCACAGTAACGTTTCACTACGATACTGCAGACTTGAAATCTGGTTTTTGTTTAAATAATTGTCCGACCCTCTAGATATTCATTACTGTTGCTATAGCCTTAAGACTAATTTAATTCAAAGTATTTACCTGTAAATACGAATGTACCTGTTTTGTTTCTTTGTTGACCTCGGTCAAATCCAAAAAATGGTCTTCCAAGCTCAAAACCAGTTTTGAACTTCTCGCCTGCCAATTCTGCTAGCTCTGTCACTGAGAGGTCTCTAAGAATTTCACTGCCCAAGCTTCCATAGTTAGGTGATTCTCTGTTTTGATACAAAATGCGATCCAAATCTGCCTCATTACTAAATTCGCGGTCATCATTTTTAAATCTAGAGTCCATGTTCTCCAAATCATTGCCCCTAAGAAACAAAGAAATCATTGTTAACATGAAAAAGTGCTTTCCAGACAATTGTGTTTCACAAAGCGGGGTGCAAAATGCACTTTAAGGAATAAAAAAGCTTACTACTCATGGTCAAGCAACTGCACATTTCACCTGCCAGAAGGCTTAGGTGGTAATGCATGGAAAAGGTTTTACATATCAAAACTCTCGCCACATAAGTCTTGATAAGGAAGCAATTAAGATTTTACCGCAGTCAAAGTTGGTCATTAATTCTATACTCATCCCTGTTAGAGTACTTATGAACTGGTCCATACCTTAGCCCATAATCTAATCTTCCTCTTCTATCTTGCTTACTAGATCTGTACCTGCTACTTGTATAATCTCTGTCCTTTGAGCTGTCTCTGTAAGTTTTCTTGTCTTCTTTCAGCCAGTCCTTCTCTCGATAATCTTCTCTAAAACCAGCATCAAAGTAGTCCTTGCTACCAGGCAGTGACTCCAAAGAAAAAGAGCCAAGAGTTCCTTGGCTTGACATGGTGAAAATGTCAGTAGAAGAGGACACCCCAAGGCTTTCTTTGTTCCTTTTGCCATCAACTTTACTGACAAAGTCCTTGCTGTTATATCGTGTTCTGTCCTTACTGACATCTTCATCTTCCCATTTACTCTTTTGGTACTGTTTTAGTACATTTCGTAAATCATCATCACTATCACGGCGGTTGCCAGAAGTTGTACTGCGACTACGCTTTGTTGGGGTGTCCTCTCTACTCTTTCTGTAGGAAGAGGATGACCTGTCATCTGCAGGGCTGTAACTCCTTTTTCTTGAGCGACTGTCATCATGCTTTCTTAGCTGCTGGTCTCTACTGTCCCTATAGTCATTCCTATTGGATTTTGAGCTGCGGTAGTCACGTGCATCTTCTGAAAACTCATCTAAAATTGGACCTCTGACTTTATCTCTTGAATAACTGTCTCTGTTATCTCGCCCAGACAATAACAAACTTTCTTGAGAAAGGACAGATCTTGATATTTCTTCTTGTAGATCCTTCAAAACAGCCTCTCGTTGCAATTGTTCTAAAGTGCTGTAATTTGATTCATTTCCCTGAAAAAAAGTTTCAGAAGAATTAAAATCTCTTGAAAAATAGTTGCTTCTTTAACGGTTCACCAAAACAATGAACAGAACAAAAAAGCTTCTAGTTTAGTGGGAAGCAAAGTGCACTTCCCTTGTTTGTCAAAGTTGTTTCTTGATGTTTTGAGAAAAGAAGAGCTCAAGTATTTTATGTGCATTACCAATTCTGGTCCCCACAAAATCTAACCTTTTCTACCCCACCAGGGTGTCTGCTTAAGTTTTAAAGTAGCTCTCAGCCAAATGTTATAGACAACTTTCAGAAGGTTTCTTTCATGGAAGTAATTATGTGTAAGCATGTATGCACCCTTGGGGAGAGAAATTAGGGCAGACAAATTCACTATATAAAAACTGGAGTTACTGGCAAACAAAGTGTAAGGTCTCTCACAAGATGTTTACACCTGTCCTGTCATCCTGTTGAACGAAGTACAGCACTATTTTCCACATTTAACAAATGCAGGTTCCTAAGCGGTATTGAGCCACTAGTATATCTTTTGGAATTCCAGACTAAGATTACGCTCACCACTGAATTAAGTAGTCATTAAGGAATTAAAAAAAAAACGAACATGCTTGCCTACTGACATTACTAACACTGGAATTTGAAAATGCAAGAAAATTATACCTCAAAGCATGAGAAGTAAACAATAAAATAACCTATAACAGTTGCTCATATAATGGAAATATAGAGGTCAACTGATCAACCAATTTCCCAAATTGTTCATAAACATGTGCTTTGTACACAGTCTGTGTCCTTATCCTGCCATTATAATCTGAACAATATATTTTAAAAGTCCTGAAAGAAGAAGAGAAGTTCAAAGTCAGCAAAGAAACAAAAGGACACAAGTTAAAAAGACACTGACTTTCAACAGTTAAAGGTGATGCCAATAAACCCATTAATCCATAGTTGCCAGATATTATAATAATCGTAAAATTTAATAATCATACATAAGTGATACTGATTATTGGAGTGGGGTAAACAATACATAACAAGGACCACAGTGGCAGTACTTCAGCCAAGATATCACAATTTGTGAGTGTGACCACAGACCTGCCAACTCTCAGGATTTTGCCGAGAGTCACACAACTTTCTACATTTAGTACTTGTGATTTCATGATCAAAACTCTAAGTCTCATCCCTACAGTGACTGCTCTTCTGGTTACCATTCTATTATATAGCTAGCTATGTTGTAAGGTAAACTTGCACTCTCAGACCCAATGAAAGGTAACAAAAGTAGTATCCAATTTATTCTTCAAGCATCTCCACATTTTAAGGTCAAATTCCAGATTTTTCTTTTTCAGGATTGGCAGGTCTGTAATCTGCAACTCATCTGTTACCTTAAAAGAAGAAAAAACTGCCCATGTAACAAAATAAAGAATATATACTGTGACCTTAAGAGCCAAAACAACTGCTAAAACTGTAAAGAACATCACAGTTTCACTGCAGTGCAGAACTTTTGGAACTTACATTACATGACCTCTTACATAAGGTCCAGAGAAGGTAGCCCAAACTACAAATTACAAAGTCTGGTGGATTGAATTGGATTGGTTTAAATAACACCCAGGGATAAACTGATAACCCAACCTAACCATAAAAGCTGAGAAGAGGAAATTTGACCATCCTAACTTTGTAGGGAGCCTAACATGCCCAGGGGGAGAGGGGGGGGGACTCCCATGTAAAAGTGATGGGGATACTTGCCATCTCGCTTTGGGGATAAATTGCAGATTGCAACCTGCCCCCCCCCCCTCCCCCCGGCTAACATGTAGTCTGAAAATGGCCGAATTGAGAGAACTCTAAATATCAAGTAATTTAAAAGGTCAGTGACAACCTAATCAAATTGATAGACCTTGATGATAAGTCACTAACATGGAGGAATTGCTCTTTGAAACTGATTCTTCATGTTTTACTCTCTAGATGGTTGCTGAAGGATGCTTATACATTGTTAGCTTATGCTTATAGCACAGCCCCAAAGGGCAGCATAGCACAGCTCATCTTGCAGCATTAAATTTAAACCGAAGCCAATCCAACACACCATCCTTAATGAAAAGTGGTACATCACAAGCTAGCGCCCCTTTCTGTTTGAATTGCACCCATTAGCGTGTGTGCACCTTTCCTGCATGCACTTCAGGTTCACTTCAGGTTTACTTCCAGTTTTTCTACTCACACATAAGAGTTTTATAGATGTTTTTGAAATGCATTATCTGTTTATTGACACACAATAAATGTATTATGAATGTAACTCTAAATGCAATGGTATGTCTGCTTTAATTCATTTCTCAGAAACATTATTTTGGTCTTGTAGTTCTGAAACGTTTTTTGACTCATACGCCCCTGCCAATATAAGCCCCTCCGTTTATAAGCACCCAAAAGCCTTCTGAAGTTACCTAAGTTCAGGGCTTTAACATGGGATTTTACGGTATTTTGCTACTACTGCATGCCCCAACTAAAAGCCCAAACCTAAACATCTCAAGAATGAAAAATCAAATGATTACCACAGAAAGTTAAAAAAGTTTAATGGATGTCATTTCTGACAATGAAAGGTAAGCAATCCAACAACATACCCTTTAAACATCTGGTGACTTGAATGGCTGCGCAAAAATATATAGATCCTGACTTTCCATAGTGCAGATCAAAATATATTCTGTTACTATATTAAAACTTGCTTGTTTCCCAATGGGCAGCATAGCACAGCTCATCTTGTACAGCGAATCTTTCTCTTTCAGGAGGATGTTAATTGGATGAACGATTTTTCAGGACCCCGTCATCTCCATTTTACAAAGGACAGTCTTGAAAAACAGCTGTGTTTGTCAAAACTACCAGACATCTGTAGATAGGCTTAGATGAACCTACTGCACCAAAAAATGTATAGGTTTTTGCCAAGGCCTCCTCAGTAGTTTCTGATAAAATTGCTTCAGTTCATTAGCATCAAAATAAACTTCTCAGGTTTCCATCTGCCAGTGGTAAAGAACTTTTAGGTAGAAACTTGTTGGATCAATGAGTGGTTAGAAAAAGCTTTGACAAGACAATTATTAACATATGACTTTAGTACTTCAAATTGACAAATGGATGGTCAAAAGCTTAAAGCAAAAAATCTTTATAGGAATAGGAATAGCCAACAGACCTGTTAAAGTTGGTACTTCCTTTTGTTGACTAGCTGTAATATCCTTTGGTTTATTTTCCTTATAAAGGAGAACTGGATTGGATGTTTGGTAATAAACACTTGTAGCCTACTGTAAGAAGCTTAAGTATATGGGTGCGATATTTTATTGGAAAGGGAGGTGAATACTTCTTACTAAACCAGATCTTTAAAAAAACAATTTGATCATGACAACTTTAACTGATGAGTAAATTACATGAACATTAAAAACAACTGTTTGTTACATTACACTTGAAAGTTAGCTATGGCAAATGGGCTACCCACCTAGTGGATGCGGGAAGGGGAAGATAGCCCAGCCTTTCACAGAACCAACATTGAAGATAGCAGACAAATAAAGGGTACCATTAGTTTGATTAGTTACTTTAGGGCAGTCTCTCACAATGAAGACAAGCCCTAACAGGAGAACAATGTGCTCAACTTGTAAACAAAACTTCCTCAAATTGAATTGTTGGGGACAGCATCCAAATTCAAACGATATGTTGCACCAAGAATTCTGCCTCATAGTTATGCAGAATGTTGGAAAGAATATTTAGGGCATGACGCCCATGCAAATGGTCTCATTCATTCTTGCCTTTGTACATTGCCCTTGACATACATTGTAAGCATTACATAAGTTACCCGTTAGTCCTCTCATAACTGCCTCTCAGACAATTTTTTTAAATAAAGCCAATAATTTTAGTGTGTGCTTAACAAAAAGGTGTAACAAAGATTTTTTTGGCCTTTGTTAAAATTAGTGCTAAACTATGGAAGTTTAAACTGCTCAGCACAAACTTTTAGCTTATGACTGAGTTACACAGTTTATCTTCAGTAAAATATATTGGACAGTACTGGCAGATACATGTATCTGTAAAAACACCTTATGTTATTAGCCAGGTACCATATTTATTGTATTTCTATTAGGAACAGTACTTACAGAGGGCCATCAATACTTACAGGGGCCATACTAGTGATGGTTTAACTGATTATTACTAAAGGTTTCTAATAGAAAGTAGAAGGCATGTTGCAAATCATTCATATGCTTGATCCTGCAATATTTATGACTAATTTCACAATGAGCATGAATCTTTCTTTGTCCATGATTGTCTCTATATGAAACTTTGGGGAAAAAACACGGCAGATAATAAGGGGAGAACCCTTTTAAGTCAACGATTCACCATTAACAATCTTGACCTGTCCTTCTACTATTATTCTATACACAATAAAATTTGTTACTGATTTGTCAACTTGTTTGTTCTCACTTTTACATGTTTGTATCTAAGCAATGCAAATGTTACTTTTTCCCCCAGAATGTGCAATCTGGCACAGATAATAAATAGCCCAGTACTGTGTAGCTTACCAGACAGCATGCAGCAATAATTACTCCTGCTGGTGAAAATGTTACTGTCTGGTACATCCTACTTACAGCAGGGTTGTCAAAAGTAACCGACTGCCAGCAAAAATTGCCGCCTACTTGGTTAGTATCGGCTGGCTACTCTGCTTGGCATTCCTTTACGGATGGCATTTTGTAAATAAAATAGCCTTGGACTGGCTGCTAACAACTCAGCTGTCTACTTCAAAACTTTCTGACACCCCTAACTTACAGGGTACAACTTGCTCTGGAGTAAGCTGAAAATTTTACTTTCTTTGGAACCTGTAATGGTGTACACAATGAAGAGGATGATAAAACATTTAATGTTTTAGCAATGTCCATGTATAGTAGGCACAAATCAGGTATTTTTGACTTACAGTGTAATAAGGAGAAACAAAAGGCAATGTTGGCAGTGCAAAACCATAGATATCACTTGTAACAAAGTCCCTGTTACAATTATCCTGAAAGATTAGTATTGATATTGTTAACCTTCAAATACCAATGGGGTACCCTAACCAGGTTATGCTATACAGCAACTTGGTCGCCCCTAGAAATGCACTTTGCCCTTGGGTGACAATTCACAGAAAGCTCAAGAGGTGAGCACCTTGGATGTCACAGGTCAGAGGTCTGGGACTCCCACCAGACTTACTTAAATACAGCATGGCTTGCAATTTAGTATGACATGTGTATCAGGGTGAGTTTGTTGACGAGTACAAAATGACAGGCTATTTATGGCAAGGGTATCAGTAAAATGAGCACAACAGAGAAAACGAAACCGTAAAAGCCAGTGACTTCCGACTTAAATTCCAGCAGGAAATAAGAGGATAAAGAGAGGGGTGGGTATTAGACAAAACACAGGGTCCAAACAAAATTACTGTTATATATTGTGCTCTTCGGATTGCAAGTTATTTGATCTCTCTTTAAAAATAAACATTGCTTTAAGGAAGTGTGTTTTCAAAACAACTTCCTTCACTGGCAAGTAATCAAAAAAACACCTTGCTCTTTGGACAAGCCAATTTTCTTATATTTCTTCACTCGCTATTAGACAGTTAACTTTGGCAAGGTGTGTAAAATGTTATACTCAAAGGTAGAAATTCATCCAATAACAAACAGATTTATAAATTTCTCAGTTTCTCGTTTGTAATTTTGATAATATATATTTATATGTTCTTTTAGAACCACTAAGATTTTGACCTATTTATCCAAATGACTTTACAGTCATATATTGGTTAATATATTCATGGCTATTTTTTTGGTGATGCATACCCATATTTTGATCTGTGTATAGTGTGAGAACTTAAATTAGCTGTTACCTCTATGGCTTAAGACCAAGTAAATACAGTAATGATCAGTATGCTTATAAACCTCAAATTAGCTGTTATCTTCATGACTTATAGGCCATGTTTCACAATACCATGGAGACTTGACAGTTCAGAAGAATACAGAGAACAAAGAGGTACAGTTTTTAGTGTTTTCTTTCCTTTTGCTTTTTTCTTTTTTAACTTTTCATGCTGTGGTATTGTGCTACAAAAAACGGCAGTGAGATGAAAATTAAGAGGTAAGCTCTTTTGTCGCATGCAGCAAAGTTTCAGGAAGTCAGAGCAAAGACAAAATATTTTACGCTGACTTCATATTTTGTGCAAGCGAATGAATAAATATCTTTATAGTTGGCATTTATATAAGACGGCGTTTCCGGCTGGTTGTTCACTTTCCTACAAAGACTCACCACATTCTTGTCATCCTTCCAAAATGGTTTCTTGTCTCGGTCGCCATCTCCTCGACCTCGTTGATCTCGGCTCTCCGTCCGAGGTTTAGAGGAACTTGACGGACCGTACGAGTCTCTTGGTCTTCGTGTGACAATGTAGTCGATAGTTTTCTTGCGGTTCATAGCCCTATTTCTTTAAAAATGTTGAATAACGAAGAAGTTCGGTGTTATTTTTTAGTGCTTAATCAAATAAAGCTACCATCGAAATAGTATACATCACTAAAAACAGACTATGGCTGACTTCTCACCTGGGGCCAAAAGCTCGTTCTATAAACTCTTAATTTTCTATATCGCGTCAGTGTCGAACTAATGCGTTTGAAGGGTACCAAATCACAACATAACGGTATGAAAAGCGAAATAAAATCAACAATATTCAACCCTTCCTTTAGAGGGCCGACCACACGCCATTTGCACACTTTCCTACCCACAATCACTTGGGACAAGTTAGCACGGCAAAAAAAATATCCCGAGTCAGGGAGGGACGGGATGGTGACCGCGGAAAGAGAGTCTCGACTTACGTAATGTATTTGGTATGGCTTGTGTAAATACACTTCTGACGGGTAAATGTGTGGAAAAGTTCGCCGTGTGATCTATAGAAAACGTAGATCAAGAAGTCAGTAGCCTTGTAGCTCTTTAGAACTTCTATCAGGAGCCTCTATTCAGCTCTAATTTAACTGGATCTCTATACGGGTCCCAGCACTTTTGTCATGTTTTGTTTTCGTGCTGGGTTCTATTGTTAACTGTTTTCCCAACCAATCCCGTGGGATCTTCCGAGTGCTGCAAGGTCGCGGTGGTAAGAAAATCTAGAAAAGGGTATCCATATTGGACAAGCTTCCAAGAATGGGGTATTATATTTCTAAAAATCATGTAAGAAATCTGATTAGCCCTTTTTTTGGTTAATCAGGGCGTGGCACATTTCCACCCAAAACCCTACCCAGCTATTCTCCCCTCACCTCTCAGTGCCGGATCCAGACTTTGAGATAAGGCGGGGGGTGGGGGACGGTCATCCAGACCCTTAGATAAGGGACGAAGAAGGCGGCGGGGGGGCAGTCTCCCAAAAAATTGTTTTCGGCTCTTCGGGCCTCGGGTTGGTGCTAACCAAAAATAAAGGTTAGCCTGGGCCCCCCAGGCCCCTCCCTTGGATCTGCCACTGCCTCTGGTGGCAGGGTCAGCAACAACGCTTTTGTGACTTATAAAACTTGAAGGACTCAGCCTGTGACTCAGAGATCCTGACCCGTCCTCTCAGCTGACAATGTAACGAAGGGATAAATGTCATTAAATAATTTGTGACTGGCATTCCATATATAAATTAGTGGGTATTTTTAACTTTGCATAAGCCGATTTTTTGTGTCAAAACAATGTGTCATTAGGAAATGTTTGACCAAGGGCAGGAAATTGTTGTTTGAACTGTTTATTATTTTCTTTACTTCTTTATTTGTTTGCTTGTTCGTGGCAGAGGATTCCACCGGGGGTTACTCCCCTGTAAAAGTGATGGGTGCGCTCATCAAAAAATTTCGAGAACACCCTTTAAAAGTACCAGAATCTTGTTTTATGGGCGTGTCCCAAATTCATTCCACCTCTAAGAGTTACCAATTCAACAACAATAAATTATATAACTGCACTACAAATATTAATAGTAATAAAGATAACTATCGAACACTTTCTTCTCAAGAACTTTTAGAAAGAATTATCATAAATCTTACCAACGCAACCAGTGATAGCAGTCATTTGGCGTTTTAGCTCCTTAAGCGGTACCAATCCACAAACCTAAACCCTTAATAGGTACAACGAGCACCCTCGCCACTTTTACGGGAGAGTACCACCCCGGGAGAGCATTGTTGGGAGAGAGTAACAAGAAACTTAAGTGCCACAAATTTAACTGCTTGTTCTTGAAATAACATATGTGAACATTTAATCAGCCAATTTAATGAAAAGCTACAATATTTACAAAGCTGATGCCAAATAAAGTATATATATCCAACCACACAATAATGCTTGAGAATACCAAAATATTGATTTGCAGAACAATACTTACAGTGCACATAAATCTACTTAAAATAGTCAGGCAACCACGTGCAGTGACATTTACTGCAGTTGCCAGTGGCTACCAAAAAATGGCACTAACTTTTAAGACCATCTTGTTATGATAATGAAAAGTTTTGCTAAATCTATCTAAATTTAGCTCGCAAAATTGTTCAAAAATTCTACTAAAAATTAATAATGCAAAAGAGCTTTTCTCTTTAACTATTTACACTTTGAACACCTTATACCAAACATCCACATCACAAATAAGGCTTGTTTGGTTCATCTGCAACTGTGAAAGAGAACGTCTTTATGTGGAAACAGGTCCACACTCAGACGACTGTTTAAACCAGTCAGCATAATTGGAAAGCTAGGTTCAAGAGACCAGAGAAGCCTTTTTATAGACTGTGACTTGAATGCATTCAGGATTTCTGTGCTACTTTTATCATTTCCAAATGATCAGAAGCTTGAAAAAATTTCTCAAAGAAGATTTCCAGCTGCAGGCACCAGATGTTAAGTTGATCAGGCTGCTCAACTTGACTTGGATCTGCTGGAACACCAAGACTTGGGCTCTGAACTTCAACTAAAGACAACATATTTGGATTTTGTCAAGTTGCAAGACTATGGTGGAACCTCATCTTATACATTTGTATTATTTTACTGTGATTTTCAATAAAATAAGAACTCAGAGAACGAAAAAGTAACCCACGGTCATTATTCTCTGCTTCCTTCATAATTATGACATTAGGAAACAAACAAAATGGTTACAGATCTATCAATCACAACCTACAGTCATGACCTTTTGAACCCACTAAGAGGTTTCCAGACAGGTCCATTAGGGCGATTGACAGGAACAAAAAACATAAAATACTGGTTATATTAACATTTTTTACCTAGTAATAAGGGCACCATTTTCATACAGGTATATTCATAGGAACAAGGTGGTCACCTTAACAGCCTGAGGTAACATCACATTAGGATGCTACACTGATTAATCGCTTTCCTCGGGCTTATAACTCATAATATCAACAGGCATTAGAATGATCCTATAAACTAGGGACTACAGAAAGCCACCTTTGCTGCCTCCAAGAGTGTAGTTGTATTTCTGGGGTTGGCAGCAAGATAAAGAAATGACTGAACTTTGTCTGAACAAGAAAAGAAAAAATGACTCATGATAACAGGGTGGTCATATAAAATATTGCAGAGTTCCTGGACAGAAAAAGGGGGAATTATAATGGATAGGAGCAGTTGTTATGTCACATTGCCATGGTAACAAAATTTCTGGATCTCAACAAACCATGGTCCTGAAAATATGATAGAAAAAACAAAACAATTGACATGCATGACTTTCGATCCTCCGCACGATTGCACTCAGGAACAAAGGGGTAGCCCATACTTTTCTTTCGTCATTCAACAATGCAAATGGCTGTCTCTGCCAAGATAGTTTGTTGAGATACAGAAATTTTGCAACCATGGTAACATGATGCCACATTTCTCCTCTCTACATGGGAAAAAATATTACAAAAAATAGGTTTCAAAAATCACAGATGGACAAGAACATTTCAGAGCATAAAATAAACAAACCAGGAAGATTATCAGTTTCTCCTTCTCCGAATCCTGCAGGTCCACCAGACTGCTGTACGACATTGGCACTGGAGTGCACTGACTGAATTTTCTTACTGCCCTCTTGTGAATTAGGTAGAAGCTCAGTACTTTTTGCTGTGAGAAACATTTGAGAAACGTTGTGATCAATACTACAGGTGAATCAATAACCTCGATCTTCACAATGGGCAATTCCAGAAAATATCCATACCCAACCACGGACGGCTTCCATGTTTTATCCCCCCCCTTGCCTTCGGAAATTCCAAAATGCGTTACCCCCCCATGCCCTCAGAATTCCATAATCGTGAACCCCCCCTCCCCTTCAGAATTTCCGTTTTTTTGGAAGTACATTTTCAACTTAGCAACGCCTATATGAACCTCCTCAAGGCTGTGATCTAGCGGCGCCAGGCGACAAGCTTTCAGACTCTAACCTACCGCTAGTAGACAGGCTGTGCAAACTCCTTTTTAGGTCCGAATTTGGCAATAAAAATAAACACCACTAACGGCAATTTTACTCCTCTTTGTTTTCTTGTGCTGTTTTGACTTTTACAAAGCAAAATAGCTCAAATTCAGACCGTTAAAATCTTTCGGTGGTCAAATATACCGTCGAAGTGTGTTGCGTCCTTTTATACGTCATGTAGTGTGCACGAAAAGTGTTCTAATCTGACAGGCGTTCCTTGGAAGCCAGGGACTGGTGCGAGTTTTTTTACTGTTCATCGGACGGGAGTATCAAGAAACTTGCAAGCAGTAAGATACATATTCCGTTTTTTTTTCATGTGACAAGACATTCATCAAGGTTAATGTGAAACCCACGTTTTACTGTTCACTTCTATAAGTTATGAGCGTAAACACGTGTCTGATCTATCGATGCTTGTCTTCTGCTTCCGGTCATACGTTCGTGGTTTATTTACGAACTACAAAAGTCCACAACAATAGCGTTTTCAAGGAACTCACTTACACTTTCTTTCCCACCAAATTTTGCCTTGATTTCCAATCGTAAATACCCCCATGGGGAGGAAATCCTAAAAAATGGATATTTTCTGGAATCGCCCAATGGCCATTAAGAGGTGGCTGTTGTAGACAAGTTTTAACAAGAGTCAATGAACAGAAAAATGTTCATAGGTGGCCATTAGTGGAGGTTTAACTGTAATGTTTTAGGGCTTGGAGTGCTTACCTTTCAAATTTTCTGAAACAAGAGTGGGGAGGCAAAAAAATTGGAAGGGGAGACATTGTTTGAAGCAGGCGGTTATTTAGTTTTTCAAATTTCAACCTCAAAGTAACATTGCCTTTATTTCCAATAAATACAGACTGTCATTAATAGTAAGCTATAGAAATCTGTAAACAGAAACACAAATCTGTGTGTGGTTGCTCTTAATGTCTTGTTCCTCTAGGTTCCTCTAAGTTCTGGGCCCAGTAGTTCAAAAAAGATGGATAGCACTATCCATTGGATAAACCTCTATCCAGTGGATAGTGCAATTACGGTTTTCCTAACACTTATCTGCTGGATAGTGATTTATCCACTAGATAGCGCTATCCAGTGTTTGAACAACCAGGGCCTGGTTTTGAAATCATTGTATTCCATTTGCAAAATACTTAATGGCTCTGTAGACTGGCATTTGCCCAACCTATCATTACATTTTAATGCACTATGTATAAATCAATGAACACTGTATGATTTTGTTGTCAAGTGATTTCACTGTTTTGTTTTCATTTTCTCTATGCCAACTATTTGTTACGTGTTTGCATTTGTCTGCATGTATTTAGCGCTTTAGAATATGAATATAGTTTTAGCACTTGTAAAAAAATATCTTTATCTTTACTTCTATACTGAAAATTCCATAAATTTCTTCTTTCTTGGAGGAAGGTTGGGCAGGGTATTATTTGGATGGGGTGCTTAATCTTGCATTCTTAAACTTTAGTGGGGCACTAATTCAAAGGGGTGGCGTTTTTTTTTTCCGAAGGAGGGCATTAAATTAAATTTAGCATTGCATTAACTTATAAACACCTACCAGAAGTGGTATGTGCAGGAGGGGCAGCTTCCCTGCTTTTTGTCGGTGATTCAGGACCAGACTTGGGTTCTGACACTCCAGACATGACCCTTGACACCCTTTCAGGTGACTCCCTCTCGGCAGGGGTCTCAGCAGCTGAGTTCACTGCCTGGTATTGATCTATTTTGACAATAAAGGACATAGTGAGGCTAAGTCAGATGAGCAATAAAGGTTTATAGGCAACCCACATGGGCAACCCTTTTAATTGCAGAGTGGACAAAATCCTGTGGTGCGACCATACAAAAAAACCCTTTTTGTAAGTACTTTCACATGGCATTGTTTGTTTTTCAACATGTCACAAAATGAAATTTGAAGTCTTATCACATTTTGACCTTTGCTGTAAGTAGCAAATCACACTGCCGGAATGGGAGTGCAGCCATGCACTCTTCAGTGGTTACATTGTGGTCACAGTATTTGTCAAAATGATAAGTCAAATTTTAGATTATTTTAAATTTTCTATTTTTTCAAGTGAAGAAAACTTATGAGCAGCAGTTCACAGGAGGCAAATCTGGAAGGCATAAGCACACTGTACATTTTGTTAGGCTTTATTGAAACATGGTGCATGTTATTTTCGATTAAGATTTCTGTACCTTCATCTGGGCTTTCTAATCCTGGCTTTGAAGTAGCTGGAGTAAAACTTGCCGCACTCTGTGATCTTGAAGAAGGTGCTGGGGTTCCTTTTGGTGACAGATGTCCTTTGATAACTGAATCTGTTACATACACTGTAGCACAATCAATAACAGCTTCAAAAAACTCCAAAAATGTCATCTCAAGCTCCAGATTACAGAAATCATCTTGTGCTAGTTCTGGGTTATCCTTTGCCAGGGTCGTTAGTACCTCCTTGGGGCTCAACTCTGTGTTTATAAGTCGAAAATCATTGAGCATAAACATAAACTGCCTGGATTTGAATATTGGCTCATGTGGGTAACGTATGTTAGGTACACAATGCTCACAGAAAATATCCCAGCTTTTGGACATATACTTAACAGCTTCAACAGCTCTTGAGGAATCAGCAAACAGGGTGCCTCCAACTTTGCAAGCATTTTTAAGAACATTTTCAGTTATGAGCCGTGACACACACCACGGTAGGAGACGCTCACTGCCTTGGTGGTCCTCTTGATACAGGTGGTAGGCAATGATGACTATTGCATTCAAAAACTCTCGCATAAGCACCTCATGTTGAGGTTCGTGGACGTCATTTCCTTTCTCAGGGGCAATGGTACGGTCTAACTCTGATATGGTGAATCCATGGTGATGAACTTTGCAGTCCTTTAGGAAGCGCCAAAACTGAAGCCGACTCATTACAAATGTGTTGTCAACAGAATCCTGCTGGCCAAGACAAGAGTAGTAACTGTAGATCTTCTTCAGCTTACTGATATGTCTCAGCATGACGTAGGTGACGCGCTGAAGTTCCTCATCTCGTTCATACAAATCAAGATCCCTCTCATCCAGAAGCAGGTCAATACTCAAGTTGAGTGGATTTCCAGAGGTTTCTGAGCCAATAAAAGGTGATGCTGATCGTGCCAGCGGAGTGCCAGGTCGAACAGGAAGCCCTGAACTTGTGATGTCTGGTGTCATCATTCCCGATGGATTAATATCAGGGAAGTCCAGCATGTGATCCAACTCAAAAGTACCTGCAATTTGTAAAATAAATCAGACAAGAGAGTACTCCTGGGGGCCATACCTGAATGGGCAAATATGGTGACTTTCATCCCAATCACCCTAAGTGAGACCAAAATCTGCAAATTTACACCTAATAAGCAAGACAACGAACATCCCTGTCACTTTTATATGGGAGTCCCAGCGGGGAGAGTACTGTACCACTGGACAAAACCCCACCTATCCCTCTTCTACATGTAGCTCAATATTTTTAAGTTGAGAAACTTTAACTTTGACCCATGAGCTCTCACACATCATCTGTATTATTTTATTTATGCACTGACGCAAGGTTACATTTACCTGCAGTACACATTTGAAAACTATTCAACAGCAAAAGTCCACCTTAAGCATGGAATTTTTGCTAATATTGTTCATTATTCTACATTTAACTTGGCCCAGGAAAACCAGAGAATGGCTTTTATTTATTTAAGTGCAGCTGTAAAAGAGGTAATATTATGTGATGTGCAGTGGAGATGGTAGAACGTTAAAGATGTATTTTTACATGCTTAACAGTGAGGAGAAGTGTGATGTTAGTAGCAAAATTTCTGGTTCTTAACAGGGATGGCCATTTGCATTGTCAAACGATGAAAGAAAATTACTGGCTCCCATTTTGTTCCTGATTGCAATCACTGACGGGAAGGTCCTATATGGTAATTTTTTTCTGCCATATTTGCAGGATCATGGTTTTTAGAGAAGCAGAAATTTGACTACCATGGCAAGGTCACATAATAACTTCTCCTCTCCATTGCACCATGTTATACACACCTTCAAATACCAAGCCGTTCTTGAATACATATTTTCCATGACCATGTTTCATGTTGTTCATCCATTCTCCTACATACTTAGCACCAGTAGCGTAGTAGAATGTCCCATGGCCATGTCGCATGCCATTAACCCACTCCCCCACATAGTAGTTACGCAGTGGGTATTGGGATCCCGGGATGCGCTTCAAATACCAGGAATGCTCTCCATGGCCGTGTTGAATGCCATTTTCCCACTGTCCTTCGTATCTCTCGTTCTTATTGTACCAGTGCATGGTTCCCATACCATGCCTTACATTGTCTCTCCAGTCTCCTTTGTATATATTCCCTGAGGCATACCTCCTCATTCCAAACCCGTGTCTATTGTTATCCATCCAATGGCCGTCATAGTATGACAACCCTTCTTTATCATAACGCAAAATCCCTTCTCCCGAGCGCTTGCCATATTTCCATTCTCCAGTATACGAAGAAGGAATTTTTCCACAATTATAGGTGCCCTGACCATGCCTAAGGCCACCCATCACCTCACCCTCGTATGTGCTTTCATCTGGCCAGGTGTATGTACCCCTGCCTTCTATGACGTTGCTTTTGAACTCGCCCTCATATTTTATACCATTAGACCAAATATATTGCCCTGTCCCATCCATCAGTCCATTAACAAACGAGCCAGAGTAAACATGGTTTCCTTTGAAGTAAGCCGTTCCGATGCCATGAAAGAAACCGCGCTCGTCTTTCTCTCCAAGGTACGATTCAACGATCAAATCGACAAGGTAAGGTTCATTTCTCATGGCATCGTATGGTTCCTTCTCTTTGTTGTCATCTCCTTCAGGCTCTTTCTCTGTCGACTTGCCATCTTGTTCTTTATCGATAGTGCCATCCTCAAGCTCTGTTTCTTTAGTCTCCGGCTGAATTTCAGCCGATTGCTCAGGCATTCTGTATCAGCTTTCCCAAGAAGATAAGTTTAGTACTTTTGTTGCTTCGAGACAACACTCAAACCCCTATATCCCGGATGAATTTACCGTTGTTATGACAACAAGAGGTGATAGAATTTGAACGCGGGCTCAGTTCATGCGGCATATGCAAATTGGAAAATGGCGATCGCGTCTCGTCGTAAAACACATATTGCACTTCCGTTTGTGTAGCAGCGATCATGGGCCGCAGATCCAAGTGTTGTAAATTCTCTTGGTTCGTGAATGATGGTGTTGGTATTGGTTGTGCAATTTTCACGTATTTGCTCATAGGTTATGCCGAATTTGTCGTTGTTTTTGTCATGCTCTTACCCGAAGTTGTCCGAGCAGCTGCTTTTGGCGTGTTCCACGCCACCGCTTTTACGTTTTTTGCGTGTCTGGCTCTTGTTGCTCATAGTAGAGCGATGTGCAGTGATCCTGTAAGTGCTTTTTCTTTCGATAGAAACCTGTTAAAAGGAAGTCGCAAGATCATATTACTTGCTGGGCTCGTAAGAGCTCCGACATTTAACTGTGTGCAGATGCAGTCTACCAGCTGCGAATTAATTGTAATGTATTGACATGAGTATGTTTGCGTTCAAAAGTTATGTTCTGATATTTGCTGTTTTTAATTAAAGGGTCTCATGATTTTGAAGCTTCAAAGTTTTAGTTGCTGCCCGAAGATCTCTAAGTGGAAAGAATACAAAACAGACAAACAAACTGAAATTAGAAATTTTGTCGATGTCATCCTATATATTGTATTTCAGTTCGTGTATATGATTGTCATATTTTTCAAATGTAGCATACTTTTAGTGATACATTTTGTTTAGAGCATTTTTTTTTTCTTTTGAAAATATATTTTACTATTATTTAACTCTGTTTTCTTTAGTATCTGGCAGACTTACCAACCGAAAGTTTAATCAGGGTGGATTAAAAAACCATATTAAAAAGACAAAGCTTAGCTAACAATCTTTATTTGGATATTCTTATGCATTTTTCTGTTTTTATTTATTCTTTTAGGGAAGTATCCCTTTAGGAAATTGTACCACTGAAAATTTAAAGAAACTGCAGCTAAAGGAAGGAGAAGTTGTGCTTAGATGTACTAGATGTGAGTGTATAAAGCTTGATCGTGCACATCATTGCAGGTACTGTACTAATGTTATCACTTATGAACCTCTCATCGGTCATACCCCAGGGAGATCTCCAGGCAAATACAACTTTTTATGGGGACTTATAGGCAGGGTTCTCAATAGAAGGCGGCACCCGGCGATTGATCGCCGCTTACTTTGGGATTTATAGCCGCTTACTTTGTGTTTAGGTCGCTCTTCTTTGCTTTGTTTTGACACCTCTGGCTTTGCTGAAGAGCCTCCTACTTTATCAGTGATCACCTCCTACTTAAAAATCTATTGAGAACCCTGTATAGGGGGATTTGGTTTACAGTACAGCATTGCACTGCTCGAAAAACCAGGGACTTTGTGTTGCAATTAGGTTGATTTCAACTTGTATTAAATCAAGGAGATATAGAACACTTATCCAGAAGATCATGGGCTTACATCTCTCCTCCTGGTGGAAATAATGGCAGATTTAGCAGACTGTGTAGAGTCTCAGTTATTGTTATGTAAATTGGCTTAAGGGTAAATTACCATTTTCTAATTTGGTAAGCTGGTTCATCATGAATTACAGCATCTCAAGGTTACTGTCATTTCATGTTGTTCAATTTGATACCCCTATGGAAGGTTGAATATAAAGTTTAGCTTGCAATATCAGAAACTTGCAAAAACAGATGGTAAGGGCACCTGAGCTTAGGATATGGTCATGTGATACTAGTCAGCAGATGCCCTATTGTAGCAGGTGTCATTCTATTTTGATATGGATGGCATATACAACAATGTAACACTCACAGAAACGTGTTAGCATTAAATTCTCACTTTAATGTTACTGGTGATATGTTGTTTTAGCGTGGAATGTCAAACTGGCTTACAAGGCCAGCAAGGACAGTTGGCCTGTTTGACAGTCAGTCATACACTGTATGTATAGTCAGATAACCAACCAAAATTTTTCTCATCAAAAGATTACAATATCTTTTTTTTTGCCTTGTGGAGAGAGTAGGTCTATATATATGTTTGTGTATATGTTGTAGTTAAATTTTTTATCTCAGGTAATTTCTGTTTTTCTTTTGTTTTGGGGTATGGTAATGTATCCTAATGAAGTTGAAACAAAAGAAAAATTAAAATTACCTGAGATAAAAAATTAACTACAACAATTATATTTATTGCCATGGGGGCTCTAGTATTGCACTTCACTGCAAACTTTGCTACCAGTACTGCCAAATTTATTCTGATCTGATAATAGAGTAGTGATGTTGATATACAAATTATGTATAGGTGCAGAGGTACAATAATATGATTATGTAGGTTTTACTCACTTCTGCTCTTTTTATCTTTGCTCGTAGCACTTGTGAGAGATGCATTAGGTAAGCCTTTCGTTATTTTTTTCTGATATACATTATAAAGATCCTCCATTTTAACATCTTATATTCTGCATTAATAGTATTTTTTCTAGCTCTGTAGTGCCTCTCTGGGTTTGACCTAATTCCCAGTGGTTCTTTTCAACACTTTTAGGATCAACATTCCCCTTTGATCTTTGTTCTTTAATCCCAATTCTCTTTCTGAAGCACATAATTCTTTTATCAAGTTACATGTGGGTTCACAAATATCTGTTGCCAGAAACTCCTGCTGGGATGACTAGCAAACCAGATCAGTTTACAGACCATTTTAGCTTTACAGTTGTGTGCCTAGTACCGTAGCCTTTGAGTGAATTTAAGGCTGAGTTGACCTTGCTTGGTTTGATACAAACCTTGCCACTTTTCTTATGGATATTATATATGAACAGCATGGGCATTGGGAGGTCACCATGCTTTACATAAGAAAGCAGGAAGGGTTGTATCAAACCTGCCCACCCTTGCTTCCACTAATAACATACTTCGCCGTATGCAGCAAATGCTTACTGCAAACTTGCATTCAGCCGGGAAAGGTGTACAGTGTTCTGAAAACTATCCCATGGTTTTAAGAAGACTTTAAGTCTTGGTAGTTAATTCTGGTTTTGTTTCCACTCTCTACTTTGGCAGAAAAATGGATCATCACTGTCCATGGTAAGGCATACAAATGTTTTTGTATTTATTACACTTAAATTATTACATCATTCTGTATTATTATCTGCCAAATTTATAACAACAACAACACTATATGATCATTAGAGAACGTTTTTTAGCAAAGTATTTTCTAAAAAAAACTTTTAAAGAGAGAAAAAAACTGAAGGAATACTTTCCAGTTCAGTTCAATTTTCATCCAACCTCTTGTCCTTCTATTAATGAACTATCTCTATTTCTGTATAATCTTGAATTAATTACTGCTCCCTCTTTGCTTTTTTTATAGGATTAATAATTGTGTTGGTGAAGATAATCAAAAATTTTTTGTTTTATTCACGGTGAGTAATTAATGATTGTATCTTTTGTTATTCAGGTTGAGTGAGCCCTTAATCTTTTTGGGTAATTTTGTTTGTAAGTTCATGTAACATTTTATTGATTTTGTCAACACTATCCAGAAAAAAACACACACACTCAAAAGTAGAAACAGGGGCCTTTATGAGGACTTCAAAGCCAGTTTATTGATAAAGTATTGTAAGATAATAAGTGCATGCTTGATTGCAAAACCCACCAACACATAAAACAAGCCTTGTAAAAAAATTAAGTATGACACTGCAAAAAGCACCAGCAGGAAAAAAGAGAATTTATACCCCTGCCAGCTGAAATCAGCTGTGGTGCTGACAACTTGGTGGTAGAGGTACGACGAAACTAAGCAACTGCCAAATGCCTACAAACACATAATATTGTAACAAAATTAACAAAAGCAAAACATATTTGGAGCTTGAGTGAATACTGACCTAGAATGAATAACAGTACAGATCCTAGATGGCTACCCATTATTTCTTTTCAGTGGACCCAGTCCTCTGGTCTGTGTGGGTAAAAAAATAGTGTACACATATGGCCCTGTCAGAAATACCATTTTTGTCAAGTAAAGAGTGTTGTGGATCTTTGTTTTTGCAGCTCTACATTTTTACAATATCAGTGTATGCTCTAGCTTTAACAATCAGACAGCTGTTCATTTGTACAGAGAAAGAATGGCAAGGTGAGAAAGATTTCCACCATACTAACATCATAAAAGTCTGTGTAACCATTTAAATATTTCTGTAGCCTGCCACTATAATCATTAAAGTGCAATAACAACATAGCATCAAGCACTCTAACATCTGACCATCAACCCAGTATTTTTAGAATTAAATGCATGCACACAATCCAAGGCTAGCCCTTTCAATCACAAATAAAATTATTGCTAAAGGTGATTTGCCAATGACAACTTTTGACTGAACAACCACCAGAATCCCAAAGGGTTTTCCTTTATTTTGTAAGTCAGGGCTTTTGTTGTTTAAACCTTGCCAGGATTACCAAATTTAAGTAAAAAATGAAAGGAAAAAAATGGATTCTGGTAATAGTGGCGAAAATGACGCCTCCATACAAATAGCCTATTCAGGCAGAATGACCCAATGGATCTATATCTCTTTCTTTCTCCATTATTTTCTGTTGCTTCTACTCACTTTTAACCCCTGCCATGTTGTCATTATCCACCTCTTCCATTTTAACCATTTCTGTTCTCAACTACCCACTCAGTTATCCTACCAGGACCAAGACCAGGACCATTTTAACACCACTACCCACACCCACCCAGCTGCTATCAGTGTGTTCTTTTGCTTGCTCCATTTTGACATACTCAAGGGTATGATCAAGAAACTGACTCTGTATGAATTGAGCAAGATCTTTGTTGAGCATACACTGCATGTTGCTAGGATACAGTTTCAAACCCAGGCCTTATAGCCGTGCACTCGGCACAAAGGGGTCAGTTATGACCATTGTTTTATAAATAAGTAGATGCCCTCACTCTAAAAAACCAGTTTGATTAGAGAAAACAAGATTGACTAGTCTAGAGGTTCAGGCTGCATTGACTTCAAAGGTGTATTGTGATTCAGGCAGAGCCTCATTTTGTCCTCTTCACTCAAAAAGAGAAGAAGAGGCGTCTGCTGATGACCACAGGGTGCCTACACCATCCCTTGTAATGCTCCCCTGTAACCAATACCCACACTAAACCCATGAGGACTTTATATGACTAGTACCCACTCCCTCCATAATACTAAAATTATTGTTCACTTTCTTTTTTATCCCAGCAGATTGTACGTTTTTACCAATCGCGTCTGCCATTCTGTTAATGATATTTCTAGTGTTTGAGGGATTGTTGTTTGGAATTTTTACGCTTGTTATGTTTTGTACTCAAGTCTCTTCTATCGTCAAAGATGAAACGGTACGTCTGTGAATTTACCTGTATTAGATAGAGGGATGTATTTGGCACGAAATTTCTATTTAATAATACTTAGCCAGAGAAGAAGAGACTTTAAATGCTCGAAGAATTGCGAGTGACATTGTAATTGGTCACAATTTATTCATTTTTTTTCATTATTTTTCTTTTTTATATACGACACGCGCGTGTTACTAATTCAGCGGAATTCGAGATAGGAAACACGCGGCCTGGAGCCCATAACCCGACGGAGTGAGCAACTCTCATACTGTGCAGACGTATTTCTCGGCGTTTTCTTAGACCAGTCTATTTTTAGACACATTTTAGACTACTTTCTCCCTCAAAAATGGAACTTGCACCTCCGTCCTATGCCTTTTGCTGACGGTTGTCTAACTTAAGCGATGGTCTTGATACGCGCTAAAATCAATCTAAAAATAAGCTTGTCTGTGACACGCTATAACACGAATGCATGGAAGTTGTTCGCTCCGGGTTATAGGCTCCTGACACGGCTTAAGTCAACGTAGCCACAAGGCAGACAATGGGAAGGATTGCGTGAAAGCCAAAAGGGCGTCTGCATAGAGGGTAACACCAGCGGTAAGACTGCAAAATTTAAGGGTTTGAAGAAATACAACAATAATAATTTTACGTTTTTTGTTACTTTTCCACAGGGGATAGAGAATTTAAAGAAGGAAAGAGTATCTAGAAAGAACACAGTGTAAGTTTGAATTGCAGAATTGATGGAATGTAAACTGACTGTTTTTGTTTGCAATGTCAACATGCAAATTCCTTTACATTTTTTGACTTGTTTATTTATCCATTGGCACAAGTTACGTGGTCAAAAGTTGACTAATAATTATTTAGACAAATGAACTGTTTTTAAAACAGCTGAATTAGAATTAACCCCAAAAGACACCAATCTGAAAGTGGCGAAGGCTTTATCGAGCTCTGAAGCCGGAAACATGTTATTTTGTTGCACGTTTGTTACCTTGCGAGCAGAAGTTTCTTTCATGCATTGCTTGTACCATTTACGAAGTCATTTGCGTCGCTGTCAGTTTGTTTACGCCCCCGAGAGAAAACAAACCAACTACGCGACAGACAAGCCACACAAACGACTTCGTAAATTAAAGCCATGCAAGAAAGAAACCTCTACTCGCAGAGGCACAAACAGTACAATCAAGTAAGAACTATTCTCTATCTCGAATCCCCCATAATGCAGTGTATTTTCTCCCCAGCAAGAGTCTCTCTTGCCCCCAATTAAATCTCGTCTTCGCCGCCAAATCCAAAGGTCTCTATCATTTAAGAGGGATGAAATTTGGCGCGAGGGAGAAGGCACTTCTCTCTTGCCTAAAATCCCCTTTTCCTTCCCTTTCGAACGCCTGCCACGTAGGCTGAGTAAGGAGACAACTAGGGAGGAGTCAGTCGGATAGGTATTTCCCGTAAGTACCCCTCCCTGCCCCAAGACTCCATACAGTATGTCAGGATTGTTCTTTATATCGGTATTTCTTTACGCAAAGCCCTATACCTATGTGGGCAAAATATTTAGCCTGAATTCCATCCGATTACTTCGAGTCGTTATTACTCCCTCAGTTACTGAGGGAGTGGAGTAATAACGACTCGAAGTAATCGGATGAAATAGAGGCTACAAAATATTGGCTTTCCGTCCTGAACTGAGACTAAAATCTACAATTTACACAGCTAGGGTAAATGACGAGCATCCCCCTCCCCTCCCCTCCCCTCGAACATTTTTGTAAACACTTTCGCACTGGTTTTTCTACACCATTGAAAACCAATTTGTTCAGTAACCTTTCCCCTTAGAATCATTACTTTTTTTGTCGTTTCTTCGCAGGTATGAAAATCTGCAAGATGTATTTGGAGGATATTTTTCTATTTCTTGGTTTTCACCCTTCTCGTCTGGACCTTCGCGGCGCGCAAGCTATGCCTTTCACGAAGTCTAGAAAAACACTGTACTCATTACTTTGTCCACTATGTACGTACTTACTTACTTACTTACTTAGGCTTTTCAATAGCTAATACTTAACAGGGGGCGCATACTCCACTTACTTAAATCCTTGCTCTCCGATCTTTGCCTACTGTTCGGTAGTGGTCAAACAAAAAACTCTTAATCCATTGTCTTCGGGCATAGCCCAGTGAATATACCGTCCCATACTCGGTCGGTTTGTAAGATAACCTTTTTGTCTTAAACGCGAGACAGGTAGTTATCGCGAACTGCGAGAAGGTAGTTATCTAGGGGTTAGGTAGTCTGTCCACAGACTTTTTTCTTTTCTTTTCCTTCCTTTTTTAATTTGATTGTTTTGTTTTTGTTTTTTGTTCTGTATTATTTCGTTTTTTTTCGACAATTCGACAGCAAAGGCGCAAAAGTTTCTCCTTTCTCCTTTATGCCAACCTATCCCATAATTTCACAAACTTGAATTTTCGTGACGTCACACTTTTCTAACAGTCATAAATGCCCCACCTTCATTGGAGAAAGCTCATGTCCTTCTTTTTTTCTTCTCAACGCATAGTGGAAGGAAGGCGACAAATAACCAGTTCGCGCGTTCATCGAATAAAGTAGAAGAGCTGTGAACGTCTACCTTATCTGGGAACGTTGGTGCTGTTATTGTGTGTGAGACAAAAAATTCAATATTTTTCCTCGCTAGACTAGTTTTGCATCGTTAGGTTAGTAAAGCACCTTCAACTGCAACACCAGAGTTTAACGTAATTAGTCATGGCCATAATATTCGTTAAACTAGTCAATAACCAATGGTTACGACAAACAGGCGACAACGATGGAAGGTTAAAACTCTTTTGCTCCAAAGCTGTGCCTGCGTAAGTTTCACTTGACAGATGGTAAAAGCACGCGTGATCAGATTACGAGTGAGAGGGAACGTTTCTAGTGAGAGGGAATCCGGGAATAACACTTAAGGAGCAGCATCCGCATGTTTTTCGGAGGTGATGAGTTGGGTGGGGAAGGGTTAAGATTCCACCTTTCGTACGTAACTCGATAATGCATGGATGAGGACGATGTTATAAAGGTAATTTCTTGTTTAGACCACGGCGCGTCTCGCCTTTCTCGCGTGGGCTGATTTTCACGCGCCCTCGCGTTTCGCTCCCTCTACTATCCCTGAGGAAAAATGGGGACTACTCGTAGTCTATTTCTTGTTAAAAACAAGTATAAAAATCTTCTTGGCCGTAAAAATAAATATTTCTGTGAATGTATCCTGATATAACAGGCGTTAATGACAAGGAAATTAGTTAGCAAATGATGTATGACATTCATCTACATGGTCACGCCTTCTTGTACTGTAAATATATTTAAGTTTAGGTGAATAAAGGACAAAATGTTTGCGGTTTCGCGACTCAATGGCTTGTCTTTTACTCTCATGTCTGTTACTGTACACGGAGTGAAGACTGGTTTGCCCTCAGGTAACACTCCTTGCTTCTTGCGGGCTTCGCGTGGCATTGTAGGACTGTACCATCCCCCCTCCTCCCCGTACCATCCTTCCCAAAATGCCTGGCGGGTGACTTAATTTAATACCGCATTCACACCAAGGATTAAACATGTTTTAAAGCTATTTAGTGAAATACATAAGAGCTGCTTTCTAACACATAATTGTGGCTAAAATCGGCGAAAACACGTGGATCATGGAGATCCGTCCTGCTCGACGGTTTCTTTGTAACTGAGCTCCTCAAAAATTCGCCCCATGACCCTTTGCGGGATGTTGTCCAATCTCCTCTGTTTCTATGATTTATCGAACAGTAAACAAATTACATAATTCCAAAAAGTACATTTAAATTCTCTAGAGCACAAGGATGTTTTTAATGGCCAGCTTAACAGGTGGTTTCGCTGGAGCGCCGAAAACGAAATCCCGTCTTGGCAACCCGGCGAAGCCTGGCAAGAGGGAGCTTTAGCATCGACGACGGCAACGGCAGCGAAAACGTCAGTTTCATGATGAATTCCCGTTTTTTCAATCTTTGTCGCGTTTATTCCAATTTGCTGAAAATGGCAAGTGTAGGCGAATTTCCCAGGAGTTGATTTCTTGAGGACCGCACTCAAGTTTAGAGAGAGAAAAAGAGATTCGTCGTCGCTTGGTTATGTCCTCCATAAAACTTGCAATTAGGCATTTTCGCGTCGTAGTCGTGCAAGGACGGTAAAGAAATGTACAAAAAAGCGTGCTTCTATCTACTTTAATTTTTCATGATAAATAAAGGCGTTGCTAGAGAAAGATTCGTGAAATATACAAGCAAACATGGTGCAAAGCACGCGTTATGAAATCTGGTCCGAATGCATCCCACAACTCAACGCGCGCCGAAGTCGCACAGCAACGAGCCTCGGGAATAAAGCACGCACAACGCGCAATGTGTCAAAAATGTTTCATCTTAAGCATTTAAAAAATATATATTTAACGACATTAACTTTTGTCTGGAAAATATCAAACGAATATGGCTGGGTTGAACATCACAAAATTGCGAAAATTAGGTTTTACGTAATGGCCTGTAGGTATTTTACAAATAAAATTTCAACATGCTATTCATCATTTGTCAGGTAATTACTTTGGCCGGCCCGCACACTTAATCATTCTTAATAAAATTAGCTCTCTCTAAACAAAGATCATAAAAGAGGAAATTAAGTGTGTTTGAAAAGTAATACATGAATACATCCGACATTTAAGCAGTGAAAATCCTCAGGGAGACAATGAACGTGCGGTGAATTTGAATCAGAAGGAGACTGGAAGCACGCGCAAAAATTGACTTTCTCTAAACCTTGCAAAAAATTTTACCCCTCATCTTTGGTGACTGTGTATAAACTATTCGTACCAGTAGGGTAAAAGCGGTTTGGTGGTTTTTTGCTATGACATTGTTTGTCTCTCCAAAATTTCTTGAAATGAATATTTGACTTTCTTCGCACTGTTGTAACTGAGTCGTTTAACTTACATACTTCGGCAAGCCTTCAATTAATGGACATGAAGTGTCAAACTTATTCCTTACAAAATTTATGAACTTTCATTTCATGCTCTACAAATAATTGTCTTTTGGGAAGGGCTGCGTAGACTCAAAAGAATCTGCGTAAATCTTCAATTAAAAAAATCAAGTCTTTCAAACGGAAATTATACCAATTAGGCATGAACATTCACCAAGAAGCCACTCCTTGTAATAAGTACACAAAACTAACGAGAACAAATTTCAAGTTTTATTTTTCATGTTTTCAAAATGTGAACTCGAAACGAAGGGTGTCATATTCAAAATGTAAGCTAGTTAAAAAAAAAACCTCTTCAATGAATAAAGCTTGCCGCAAATTAAAAGTATTTAGAAACCAAGGGATTAATATATGAACTGTACACTGTCTAAAATCTATGAAACTCCTCGATATTGACAAAAATTTCCACCCATTTTAAAATGATTTTAATCAAGTTTGTGTAAACAATTCAGGGCGTGTTATGACGCAGAGAGCACGTTTGTAACATGGTGAATTTATAACAGCGAATAAAGCAACTCGTTCATTATAAGGCAAGTATTAAAAGGCGCAACAATGAACTTAACCGTCTTAGTTCAAAACGCAAGCTTTCCACAGTGTGAAACTACAAACGAAACAGCCGATTCTAAGGCAGGCAAGACAGTGGCATACGCCATTATCATGTTAATGTCACTAATCGGTAATTTTGCCATTGTTTTGGTCATCTACAAAACGCCAAGGCTGCGAACCACAACGAATTTTCTAATAGCCAATATGGCTGTATCCGATTTGCTACTACCACTTTTTGCTATGCCGCGAACGATGACAGCGGTTTATTTTGGCGCCAATCGCTGGATGATAGCGGGAAGCTTTGGTCTGGTCACGTGCAAGCTTGCTGCTCTCTTTCAAGACGTTTCGACCGCGGTGTCGACGCAGAGTTTAGTGCTGATTGCCGCGGACAGATACTATAACGTTTTCTCTCCGGTTAAAGCAGCGGTAATGAGCTTTAAGGCGGTAAAGATTACTATATCATTGGTGTGGTTCAACGCAGTGCTGCTTCACTCGCCTTACTTCTATATCTATAGACTTTACGTACGCGACGGTAAAGCGTACTGCTTGCTAAACTGGTCCCCGCCGTTCCCGGACGACAATCAAGCACAGAAAATCTACTTTGTCCTACTCTACATTTTGCTTTTTATTCTTCCCTTGTGCACGATCGCTTCCCTGTACAGCGCTGTTATCTTGCGCTTAAAAAGACACCAGATCCCAGGACAACACCAAAACGAAAACGCGAGAAAACTTCGCGAAAAGCGTAATAGAGCTGTCCTACAGCTCTCTGTTGTCATAGTAATCGTGTTTGTTCTGTGTTGGACACCCTTTACAACATACGCGTTTCTAAAGTTCTTCAAGTGGAATTCGCCTTTTTGCGGAAGCAAGCACACCGTTTTTATTGTGTACTTCGTAGCTCATTCCATCAGCGCCATCAATCCGTGTGTTTATTTTCTGTTTAGTTCCAGTTATCGTCAAGGCCTCAAAGAAGTATTCAGTTGCTTTTTCTGCGACGTTTCTTCTTCTCGAGTTTTCCCCGTGATCGGTGACGAAGAACTCGAAATGAGGGCACGCGCCAGGACTTTTTCTACTCGCGATTTTCTACACTTATAGACAAGCCAAGAGGTATCTGATACAGGCAAAGAGGATTCCATAAACGACCACCTTTCGCAAAGCGACCACCTGTCATGCCGGCTGGCTCTATTACGAAATCCTACGCTGTTTGCTTACTCAAACAACAGTCAGGAGGGAAGGCAAGATTTTTTCGAAGGAAAGTCTACGCGAGAGGGGGATTCCGATGGGAAATTAAGAACTCTAAAGCAATGAAAGTGGATAAAAGATGATGAAACTTTATTTCTGCAATTAAAAATTGTTACAAGCATATCTCTCAGGAGAGATAATTAACGCGGAAACGGCGCCAATTTCGTTTTTAGATCGACCCCCTTACTTTACTATAAATTGATTTTTATGAGTTAAAATCGAATAAAATGAAAACTCTAAAATGAAAGAGTTTTCTAGCTAGGCAGAATGCCGGAACAAAGCGTAAGTTAATAATAAAGTGGTAAAACTAAAAGACAACACAACTAATTGCTGTAAAAAAAACGCCTCAAAAATTTTCTTCCACCTTTGTACTGTCACTGCAAATTGATATTATATACAACAAATAAAAATGTTTGTCAAGCTGAAAGGAATTACGTTCTGTGTAACCGGCCAAAAATTTTCATCTCCCCTCTAACCCTCCTCGCTAACAAAATGGTTCATGAAAATGTGTAGACACTTAACAACCCTTAAAGTAACCCAAAACAATACTATATTCCCTCCTTTTTTCCATAAGGTGTAAATGAAACCCAAGTTTCCTGGACTATTCGAAAAAAAGCTACTGAACAACACTTGCATATCGAGTTGTTTGCTTGTTGTAGTTGAAAATTGTTGTTGTTGTTGACGTTGTTTAATCCACAGTTTGGACAACCAGCCCCCCACTTCGCAACAACAGTGAACGCAATCGAACATAACGCTGACCTTTTTTACATGGAGGTAAGAAGATCCTAGCACCAGGAAGATCCCACAAGGCGATCATCCTAGCGCCATATGTTTTTCGTGTTCGGTTTACATACAAAGGGTTGTTCTTGTTCCCAGAGCTAAGTTCTTCCTAGTTCTAGGATCTTGGCCTAGCTGAGAGGTAGGAAGATCCTCGTGCTAGGACCATATCGACTGCCTTCGCTAGGAAGGTCTTACGATCTAGTACTACGGGGTTTGTACTACGGACAAACCAGACAAGAATGGCAGTGGGCCGTCTAGTGGCTAATGGCCGACCATTTCGTTTGACGTTACCACGAGCTGATTATTGTGACAACTCTGCTAAAAGGTAGATATTAACGCCAGAAGAGAAAGCAGAAGGGACCAAATTGTACTTTTGCTCTTGTCGCCCGCAATCTTTAATGCTTTAATTCCTTCTCTAACCTAACCACAAAGACAGAAAGTTCTCTGCTTGAAACCCAACGTAAAGTTGTTCAGCCTTCTAGGATCTTCCTGGTACCTCCATGTGAACGGCTCCTTAAAGCAGCCATGTCGCTCTACGTCATTATTTTGCACTGTCCAAAATATTTTGAAACTAACAAAGTAAATCTCGAAATTGCTACTTAGTCTTAAATAGGAAATCTTTGAAGAGTTAAAAATATTGCCTAGTTACAAGGCCTCAAAATTTTCGCGCGGTCAAAGCGTATCGGATTGGTCACGTGATACGCGCAAAAAAAAGTTTCAAGCTTTCCCGGCCTTTCGTGTCGGTTATGTCACTGACATAAATGGACCGTGCGGGCCTTGGGAGAGCCGTGCATAAACCAGGCAATTGACAATATATTAAGGATGGTTTAGGATAAAGAAGATTTACCTAAACTGCGACTAAAAAAACAAAAAAACGCAGAAAACGGCGACCTCGATTCCCTGATATTTGCAGTAACTCAAGAAGTAACTTGATCAAGCAAGTCTTTTGCTGAGCAATCTCAAATTTTGTTCCTCCGTTAAAAAAATGCACACGAATAAAAATAACACACCAAAAAGACAACAGAAAACGTACGTGTTGTTTAAGCAATGTTCTACACTATACTGAAGCTGCCCATAAATGTCTCAGTTAAAGCATCGTCTCTTTCCAGGCGGTCTTTCTTTCTTCCAGGTCATCACTTTGTGCCTAGAGGAACATAAGGTAGCAAGATAGGGACCAGTTAATTGACGTAACTTAATTTTTACCGTAACTGAGTGATTTCTTCTTTTCTATTTCTCTCGCGTGCGATAATCCAAGAAACTTCCACAGAAATGGACGTCAAAACTGTCAATGTTATTGTAAAAAACAAATCGAAACTAATTTTTCATGGCCTGTTTAAAAAAGGGATTCCATGTTGTCGTGCGTCTGTTCAGTGATAGATCACTAATGACGTCAAAATGTGGTTAAAGAAGCTTTAAACGTTTTAAGGATTGTGAGGGACTTACCCTCAGAGCAAGCTGAGCTTTGTACTGTTGCCGAGCCATTTCATCTTGTACCCACTGTGGTACATCCGGGATAACAAGCGCTAACACAAACTTAACTCCAAGTAAAAAGTGCTGCAATGAAACATATACTGAGATTGAATACCTAGCCTACTTATGGCCGTACCCTTCCCACACAAGCTCGATTTCCGCCCCTCTCTGGGGTCCTAAGCGGCAGGTAACTGAGGCTATTCCCTGGGGTACTTATGGCCATACCCTCCCCTACCCCCTCGGGGTCGAGTTTCACCCTTCTCTGGGATCCTCAGCAGCTGGTAATCGAGCCTATTCCCCTCCCCTTTTCTCGAAGTGTCCTTTTAGCAACGACAAGTTAAAAAATTTCGCTGAAACTAACTCTTATATGGAAATGCCACTGTTCGGTTAACCAACCAGAGTACTGATAAGAGAGTGACGTGAGTGAGAATGACCACTTGTTAAATAGCATATCCTTTCGCTTTGCTTTGTGTGTAAATGTCTTAAAGGGGCTGTGTCACGGCAGTCCAGTTCATTTTGTTTAATTTTGCGAATTACTCGCCCTCAATCCCTATGCAACTTGAAATAAGCGAAGAAATTACATGTAAATGACAAAATCTGAGATCCGAGACAAACAAATATGTCTCCTGAGCATTATATTTGAAGTTGCAAACAGCAGGGATCAACTTTGAAAAACTGTTAGCCTGAACAGTTCAATCCATTTCAATCTTCTTCAGTTTTGCCCATCCGTGGCATCTATTGTTTCTGCTATGTTATTTTAACCTTTTTTTAAAGTTTCAAGGGCTTATTTTTATGTTTCTCTTAATTTAACGGGCACTTTGTAATTTCCTAATTTGGCTGAATTTTGGGACACAGCTCCTTGAAGCTATCCCTAAACTTCTTTCGCGCTTTAGCTATAGCAATCGCATAACTTCGTTCCAGTTTGTTTGCTGTGTGGTAAGTTCACAAGTGATCACACGCTTCTCTGCGCTGCAGAGGAAAAAAACAGCCACTTAGGAGGCTGTGACGAGTTCTTACCTCGATGGCTACAAACATCAGAATGGCATTAACAGTTGACATTTCAGGCAGCCAATGAGAGTTCTTAGCTGCCATGCCAATCAGCGCACAGTTTGTGATGACGGCAACAACACCAAGCATTTCAAATGCAGGCTGAAATGATAAACAACATTTGATGGAAACACTTTATTCAGTAACAAACCGTGTAAACAGAAATCAAGGCGAATAGAAAAATATACGAGCAACGCAACGCAGATCAAACAAGGTGTAGCCCTACTGATTAAGTCGTGTTCTGTAATAACAAGCTTGAACATTTTAAAGAAAAAAAAGGAAAGATGGCGGTGAAACATCGTTACCCCTCACGATATCAAGACACTTATACGCCATCATTTTCAAAAATTTCCTTTTCACCTGTCCATACAAGTAAGAGAAATCGGCTTTTCAAAACTTTCCACTCCAGAGAGCGTCATAGAAAAGCTGCATTTTCTATGACCCTATTTCATCGGAGAAGTATGGAGGGTTGACCAATCCGTAGAAAAGTGGAGGGGGCCTAAGTTCTTAAGATAATCTGCCTCCTCTCTTCTTCGTACCGAGGCACTCCTTGAGATTTTCGGCCCAAGCCGCAGCGCAATGGGTTTGCGCTTTTAAAGCTTTCCCATGATCCTTCCCGCTGCACACCAAACATTTACATGACCCCTTGCCCCGGGTCGGACATTATGTCCGGTTTTCAAATCATCATTGACAATTAACAATTTTACAGCTGTACTGTCTTGAGTAATTGAACTTAGCATAACTTTGTAACACGCTCCTTCCTGTAAGTGCGAATCAGATAATCAAACGGAGGAAAAAATTCATTTTAAGTAATGTCCGACAATATAATTTTGTCTTGTCTGACCAAAATTTTGCTTGAGTTGAAAATTTCTCCTCACAAGGAAAAATAATAATTTGCAGCCCTGCAGTGTCTTGTCACTTGACATTAACGGCGTTGTGGTTGACGATGAAATTGATATGCCGGCTAGAAAGGACAGAAATACTCACTTGCCAGGCGCCAATGGAGTTTGCGGGTTCAGCAAACGGTCGCTGGAAGATGCGACACATCTTGAAAGCATCCGTTCGAAGTTCAATAACATTGTTTAATAACGCCCAAAAAGCGGCCATGGGATAGGCAGAGGAAAATAGGAAAGTGTAACCAAATTGAAGGAACAGTTCCAGATAATCAGCAAATGTGCCCTGAGGAAAGAAACTACATAATGTTTCTGAAGCTAAATCAACGTAATTATTAGAGCGAACTTTCAAGTGCCTCGAGAAATATTAGTTCCCTTTGGTTTATCATTAAAGTGGAACAAGTTTTCAAAATTTTTTTAGCGGTGTAATAAAAACTTAATTGGGATATTTTAATGTCCCTTAACTGTGCCTTAGGCGTTTTATTTTGTCGACCCCTTCTTCCGTCGGGAGAATAACATCTCTGAGTGGACAGGGTTGAAGTTTTGCAACGCCCTAAGAGTAGCTGAAAACAAAATCAAATGTAGGGAGAGGGTAGCTATGTCCGTGGCACCCCAACGGTCTCCATGACTACGGGATAGGTGCAAGGTGCAAGGTGCAAGGTGCAAGCGTTTTATACGGCCCAACTCTTTACCATTTTATATACCATATAAACATGAAATCCAACCCTTTTATACACCTGAAGCCTGAAAAAGGTACCCCTTTTGAGCGGAGCCTCCCTTATAGGAAGTAGCCCCCGGGATTATTGGGTATACCCCGCTCAATTGCGCGGCCACTAAGTCAAAGAGGCAGAATTTGGTAAAAATACATGATACAGCTCTTTTAAGCCCGGGGACGAAGTAGACTGAAAAACAGTCGGGTTTTTTTCTCAAAATCAGTAAAGAAATCGGTAAAGCGTGGCGTAAGAGTCTTACGAGCAAAGCGCGCGAGCGCGAGCCTCACACGCCCTGTGAGGCGAGAGAAACGTATTTTTAGCGTCTCTCCCCAGTCTCGCACTCTGTTTTCAGCCTCGTTCCAGACCTCTTGTTTGACTGTTCGCGCGTACTTGAATACGCAAAAATATGGACTGTTTTGCAGTCTAGGGACGAGGTTGCAGTAACAGCTATTTACGATAACCTACCAAGTACTGTTCCTGAGTTGCTTGTCGTTCAACGATGTCAGACAAGTCAGCTGACTTCATTACAATTTTCTTTCCTTCCTTGGTAAACTTGGTAACACGGCTTCTAAACATGACGTAAGGGATCAGAGACTCGGTCACCTGACCAATCAGCTGCGACGTAATCATTAAAGCAGCCAAGTGCTGGAGAAAATAAAAAAACGGTGATTTGTTGAATCAGTTCGGGGTTGAAAGCCGGGAATAAGATGACGTGCAAGAAGAGGGCACTATTTTGCACTAGCACCTAATGGTAAATGCAAAAGAGAACCTCTGCTGATAACCGTTTTAGTTCCTATTGTGAGTACACGAGTTATTTTTCAGCTGAACAGAGATAATCTGTAAAGTTTTGGATCGAAACTACCGGTTTGTTTTAGGTGGCGCTCCACAAGTCAACCAAACGTTTCAGAAATACGAAAATGGATTTATTCTCAAAGCTAAAACAAATCTTCAATCTCGGTAGAACAAATTACTAAAGTAGAATTTCAAATGAGCTGTTTTTTTAAGTGAATACAAGATTGGCCTTGCTTGGAAATAGGATGGCAATATCAGAGGTTTGTTCACAGTTCTTCATCCTCCATTCCCTCTGCCTAATCTCCCCTCACCTCAGTTATCGCAACCAAGAAGCATGGGGTCCATTTTACAAAATTTCATAAGTTCAAACTCTATAATAATACCTACATTTGTAAATTTCACTTGTAAAAGTTATATTAAATAGCCCCCTGTTTCCAATTTATCATGGTCGAAAACAAAAGTATGAATCATGATCCTGTGATAACGACATTAATAGGTCTGTTATAACTTACCCTTTGCAAAAGATCAATGTCTTGTAGATAAAACGCAATGTAAAAAAGCGAGTAGAAACAATTCACAAAATAGAACTAAGATAAAAAAAATATAAAACACAGTTAATGAAACAACTAAGGTGAAGATTTTCTAATGATAATTATTAAACACTGAATCATTTGATAATGCATCCTAGAGCTCTGATTGGCTTAGCCATCATGGTATATGAGTCATTATACCATGCTCTCCAAATATGGTAACTGTACGCGTCTGCTCAAAACTAAAAACAAGCTGAAAATCGGCGAAACGACTTAAGATGTTAGCAGACGGGATGTTACCGAAACACGTAGGCGAAATGACCGGTCACCAATGTTCTCCTTTCCCTGTCCCTTCCGAGCACAAGCCATGCAGGCCAGGGAGCAAATGGGTAAAAGATTTAAACACTGTGACACTGATTCAATGTAAAACAAAAATTGGCGCCAAATGAAAAGGTTGTTTCGGTTGAAGATGTGTCGGTACACCATAACAAAAACGGACATCATGAGAGCAGATTGACCAAGTACCTCGTCAAAAGCACTATAATAACAAATTATGTTGAAAGTGGCTGGTGTAATTTTATGTACTCACAAGAACCAACTTGACAATAAGATGGTTGTTAAAAGCTGACTGCAGCCTGTGATTTTCTGCGAAAAGGGAAAAGAGGGGCTAAATTATGCAAGAACTGAAAGCCGGCTGACTGACTAAACACTGTAGTCTCTTAGTCATTACTGACAATTTAGCCTACATTTGACTTTCCTAGTCAGTCAAACAAGTACAATAATTTATATTTTCGCAGGGATCCATATTAGTGGTTGTCAGGTTGTCCCAGACGACAATAACATTGTTTGCACGAGTATTATCACACAAAAACTTTTGTGAATTTTTGTTATTTGACATTCAAGACACTATTTACCATTAAGCTTTCCACCACTCAGGCACAAAAGCTGAAGCAAATAGTGTTATGCTCTGCAAAGTCTGTCAAGAAGCTTCCAAACTTGACCAAAGTGTTCGCATGAAAAAATGTATTCATAAAGTATTGCACTTCGAGTCAAGTCAATTAAAATACATGAAAAGTCCTCAGAACCCCTGAAGACAAGTACAATTCTCACTGCCAACATTACATAACGTCCTTAAATAAGGATACTATTAAGACACAAATTTGGATCCCTCCATAATTTTTGTCTTGTAGATCACAGGGAGACCATGTAGAAAATAGGAGACCACAGGGATACCAAGCTAAAGGATGAACAGAAGTTTACAACTTACCCCATTCTGTCAGGAAAGTCGCCAGTTGATGATACAGGTTATTCAACACAGCAATTGCAATTGCGTAAACAATACTTGGTAATGAAAGCATGATGCTGGCAAAAATTCCTCCAACATCATTATATCTGGCCTCAACAGCATCGAGGAATTTAAAATTTAAAAGCATAACCACAGTTGCAATCTTCAAGCAGAAGAAGACAATTGGGTAAGACACACAGTAGGTCTTTATCTTTCTTTTCCATGGTGGGTAGTAGTATTCTGTTTGTCCTGTGATAGGGCTGACGCGCTTCTCACCCCAGTAGGCTGGGCGTGGCTCCTCAACTTCCTCTGTGCCTAAATGGAAAATTTAAAATAAAATTTCTTTATTTCCATTGCCTAATTCATGTAAAACAGTGCAGAAAACAATAATATTTTGATGCAAAAAGATTCATTTGCATTTTCTTTTTCCTTGTTTGAACTGAATTTCAATTATTTACTTGCACTGATTTACCTTTTTCTCCACACTGCGTTGCTTGGAAATTATTCTTCTCTTAGATAATGGTAAGCTACTTCAATTTTTTCACGAAATTTTTAAACATGATATGAACATTTCTTTAAACACTCTTTGAATAATCATTATTCTTGAATTTCAAATTCGTATTTGAGGGTGGCTAACCAGTCAACGATGACACACCCTCAGTACATAACAGAACAGCCCAGGTCAAATAGAAAACTACACTTTCCCTCCCAAGGATGTGGCTAAGAGATCGAGAGGGCTGAAAGGAGAGCTTACCACTGGCTCAAATTGCTCCGGAAAACAAATTTGAAGTTAAAGTTGAGTAAAAAATTCTTAGGTTTTCCTTAGCTACACTACTGCACTCCTAGGAATGAGTTATGGAGCAATGACTTGAAATTTAAAGTTTTCCATCTGTGGTTAAATCACAGGTACTACCATTCAAATAAAACCTTTTTCGCAGCCCATTTGCTTGGTGCTTTTTAAATCTAAGGATTTTACAATCTGAATTTCTAACTTTGGCCACCTCTAGGGGTAAAACAGCTCACTTGTAAAGTTCGCTTGTAAATAACCAACTGGTTGCCTCCTGCCAGTTTTTAATTATGTTGTGTTATATTTGAATTAGTTGTTTCTTAGTATTTGAATGGAGTGCCTGCAAACCAGCTGGACAAGCTAAGAGCACTTTTCACTATAAAAAAAGTTGACATCCACTCACCTATGCCTGACTTTAGAGTCCCCCATCTAAAAGAGATCTCAGAGCAGCGACGTTTCCATGCCTCCAAGAAGACAGTGCCCCAGACAAGGTTCAAGATAGCAAACACTGTATTCTTTGTTTGCTCATGTGCTCCAGACAGAGCAAAGACAACAACTAACAAAACTGGTGGAACAAGGCACATGGAGTAAAAACCCAAGAATCCAAAATACATCGCTATGGTCTCTCCAAAGTATTCACGTATGTCATCTGGAGAAGAGAATTATGTCAGAAAGGAACATGTTTAACAAACTGCAGGACATGGATTATAAAAAAGAAAAGACTCAGTGACAATTTCATGGTAGTTTTACAGTGTCATGTTGTATAGTTCATTGGGAAATTAACAGCTATATTGTGAACTGTGCAGTTACCTACAATAGGCAACAAAACTAGATCAGAAACTTTGCCTAATGGACGTCTCTGACATTTTGCCAACTTAAAAGGGGAAAATAACACTTTCCTCCCTAAACCCCTCCATACAATGTTGTGCCACTGTTCACGCTAACTGAAGAAAAAACAAACACCCTATGTTTGAATGGATGGGAGGGGGAGGGGTGTGGACTGTTTTGTTCTCCAAGTTACCCAATTTGAGGATGTCAACAATTTTTCTGCTGATTGTTGGCTGAGGCCCAATCAACTTAAGCATGAACAATCCTTAGAACTTAGATAGGAAAAATCAATACTTTAGAGAGACAGTTCCCTTTTTCTTTTCTTCCTGAAAAAGTTCATTATCTCCCTTTGGAAAAGTTCAAACATGGTACTGCATCTACACATTTCTAAAGTGAAGATGACATGATACAAAGGAGCCTATTGGCAACCACAGAAAGAAGCAATGATGGCAATTCAACGAGAATGCCAAAAAGCAATATTCGTACAGTGACACTGAACAGAGGATGTGAGCATATGATGACAAACTTAACCCTTTAAGCCCCAATATCCACATACAAATTCTCCAAACTGATCTCCGTACATTTCCTTAAAGAATGAGTTGAGAGAATTTGATAAAGGATCAAGGCATTTTTACTTGGGTGATCATTTTATTAATTCTCATAACTTATCTGTTGACAATGTATGGATATTGTTAGGAGAAAATTGATCTTGGTCACTATTGGGGCTTAAAGGGTTAATTCTTTCTCTTTTTTGAGCTCGGATCCTGACCCTAAGAATTCAACTATACCAGGAAAGTTCACCTACATTTGACAAAGTGAAACTGAATAAAAATATTATGTAATGAAGTTTAAAGAGTGCAAATTCATTCCTTTAGTAAAAGGACATGTTTGCACTCCTATCATCATCATTGCTTAAGCTTCCTGATTATCTGGGCCACTCAAAACAAACACGCGCAATAAACTAATCTGATCTCTGAGAAAACATGTGTTAAAGCTACTTACAAACACCACGCACAGGAAATTATTGATTAGAAGTGTGTCACAAGATAGAGTTCAACCCATTTACACTCCACTCTCCATATTGTGGACAGCCTCAGGACAGGACTGCGAAGTCAGCTTACCTAGAGGTTGTTTTCTGGAGAAGCTCAGATACCACTTGTGTTCCAAGGCTTTAAGTTTTTCATGGTCATGGAGAGGAAAGATCTGGGTAACAATTCCCTTGGATATGCACCTTGGAACTGACAGAAAGAAGGAGAATCAATACATGTCTGATTCAAGTGCAATTCTGCATGTCAGTCAACATTCTTTTATGAATCATTTCTAAATTGATGGCTTATCAAAATACATGTACATGTACCAGAAAATGGAAATAATAATTTGTCATTCTTGGCATTGACTTAAATTGGAAATTACATTATTTATTTCATTCATACACTGGTAAGTTCCATTAACCCGTGTAAAGTTCATCAGCTCCGGCTATGATTGCTATGATGTATTTACAAGAGGGTCGTACAGGGGTATTCCCGTGATGCGTGATTGGCTGATTTTATTTTCCATGAAACGTGAATTTAATAAATTATTCTTCGTGATCCATGATCTGAAGGTTTTGCGTGACCCGTGAAGAACTTGAATTATTAACCGATGTTCGTGATTTCACCACTCTATTTGGCGTGATTTTGAGATGCGAGTGCTCCGGAAGAATTATTTTAAGACTGAAAACAGGGTTCTCAATAGAAGGCGGCACCCGGCGATTGATCGCCGCTTACTTTGGGATTTATAGCCGCTTACTTTGTGTTTAAGTCGCTTTTCTTTGCTTTGTTTTGACACCTCTGGCTTTGCTGAAGAGCCTCCTACTTTATCAGTGATCACCTCCTACTTAAAAATCTATTGAGAACCCTGTGAAAATATCAAATGTGACAAGTAACAGACTTCGCTTTAATTGAAGTAATCCATTGTGCAAATTCACGTGCTTTACCGGCCTATCATGGATCAGATGTCTATTCCTATGCCTATGGTCTCCTAGACTACGAGTAGTCCCCCACTTTTCCTCAAGGATAGTAGAGCGAGCGAAACGCGAGAAAAGGCGACACGTGGCGGGGAGAGAGAAAAATGAAGGACTACAGACAAAGCCCAAGCTTTTGAACTAATGCGTTGCTCTCACAACGCAAAACTCTGATTGGCTCTTCCATGGAAATCTGTCAACATCTGTCAAAAACGCGCCTGCTGCTATCAACACTCGACATAATCACAATTTACACTGACAAATAACTAGAGCAGAACAAATAACAGCACAGAACAAATAACTAGTGTTGCTCTTGTAGAAGCAACTAAGCAGAAAACCAACCCGGCTACTGATGAGGTTCGCGTGGAGAACCGAAACCATGATCTTGCCTGATCACAAAGTGGGAATAACAGAACAGTCGCAAGGCTGTTAAGTTAATTCAAAAGTTATCACCAAGGGAGGAACTACGTGCGTCAGTCCAAACACTCACATTATCTCCAGAAAAACAAGCGGCAGTTAAAATTCATGAGCAGTCATGACTGAGTCTCATCGCAGTTCTCCATAGTTAACGTAGTTTTAGTTTAAGCTGCAATCCATTCTTCGAGATTTGGATATCACTATCCGTCCTGCTAAAAATGCTAACGAGCTGGTCCCAGCGTGACAAAACATTGCAGGAAACCATCACATTCATGGCGAAAAAGAAAATCGCTTAAAATTATTCAGATCCAGGAGGCAATTGCCGGAGAAATTAAACAGCCCAAAACCCTTATTTAGCCGCATTGAAGAGCTTTACTTTTCAAAAGAGGTCAAAGAAAATGCTCTTGCATCAGAGGGCAAATCATGCCGACCATAAACAATAACCGCAGAAAATTAATATGCGTGTCACGACCTCTCAGTATGAAATAAGCGGCAAAAATCACATTTGCTCAGTCAAAACGTTTTCCTCCAAAGCATAATCTACCCGTCAGAGAAAAAAAATTCATTGGAACAAACAGCATTTTGGCATGAGTAAAAGTCGTGTGTTGCCTACACTATCAAGTTCTTCACACGAAACAGCCGTGAAGATCGAAAATTAGAATCTGGGTTTTCTTTTGCTTGCAACAAATATCCCGCCGTAGTTTACCGATGACAAGAGCAATGACAGCTCAATAAGGGAAGGAATCCCATTGGATGCGCTTAATTGATTTGGAAGGGGATACGAACTTCACACTCCAAAATCAGTCAGCCGTGAAGGGTCAAAAGCTTGGGCTTTGACTGTAGTCCCTCATTTTTCTCTCTCCCCGCCGCGTGTCGCCTTTTCTCGCGTGGGGTGATTTTCACGCGCGCTCGCGTCTCGCTCCCTCTAAAAATGGGGGACTACTCGTAGTCTAATGGTCTCCTATGTCACTGGAGGTCAAAGGACAGTGATCCAAAACATCGAAACATCCGTGATATGGAGGGGACGAGTACGTATAGTATGGTAGTACAAAGTTAAATTAGAATATTTCAAGACGAGTAAATTTTAAATACTTCAGGTAAAATACAGCTTCAAACACGGGCGATGCTATTTTACTTGAAAAGCAGCCTTTACTTAGCCTTTAACGATTTTGCTTTCTTCAAACACTCTTTCTACCGTAAGAGAAGGTTATTACAACGAGTACCTTACTTGTTTATTTTCGTGATTCGGGAAATGAAATTTTGATAGCCGTGATCCGTGATTCGCTGTTTTTTCTGTTCGTGAACCGTGCGAGAGACCCCCCCTGTACGACCCTCTTACAACCAACTTGAGCCAACGATACACGCAAAAATGGGGGAGTATGTAGTACAATACCAAAATATGGGTGGATGAGGGTTCTCTTTTTTTTTTTGGAAGGGGAGGGGGGGAAAATGTTACAGGTCAAAATTAGATTCAGGTTAAATTTTTTTAACCATTGACATTGCTTTAAAATTATCAATTCTTCAGCAAATGCAGAAACAGTGAGCATTGTGAACAACGTTTATTGGCTAAGTTGTTGAGATAACCATGCCCGTTATTAGAAACGTAATAACTCAGGATGAGGGTGGAGGCACTCGGTTATTTGGCCTAAATTGGTACATACAGTGTACTGCTGAACAGGGTAAGATTTTCAGTGTCTTGTCAGTCTTTAACAGTGTGTACAATTTCACTATTTAGCAACATGAGCAGGGGGTCTTTTTAAACCAGAGGCCTTCAAATGAGTGTGAATGTTGCATTCTGATTGGTTGAGCTACTACTAGGCTACATGTTATAGCCCACTAGTAGTGAAAAGCGCCCGCTTTTTGGCAGAAAAATGGGTTAAAGTCTAGCTTCAACTAGCTGAGGTTGTTTCGTCTCGATATTATTGACCAACTGGTTGGATTTTACTTCAGCCTCATGGGCTATTGACTAAGAGTCACCACTTTGTCTCCTGTAAGTCAGACAATATTGAATACATGTACTTACTAAGGGCCCTGTTTTTATACATCTTTACGTCACTATAACCAGGAACAGTTCCATCTTCATGAGGTTTGATGCTCTCCAGTGCAACATAAATAATACGCTCCTTCTCTCTCACCATCAAAAATTCTTCACCATCATTAACAAAGTCTTTGAATTCCTTGCACTGTTCTAAACAGAAATCCATTATAGCTCCAGATTTAAGGCGCTTTTTGATTTTTAGTTTCTCAGCACCAGCAAGAAGACGCTTGGTGTCTGCAGAAATATGCAGGGTGTCGCAGTTCTTTAAGGCATTTGCAACAAGCTTTGTCTTGAGCCCAGCACCTCCACTGCTAACTAAACAGAAACAACAACCAGCCAAGTTATGGTCAACCTTTTTAAGTTCAAGGAGCAACTAACATCAAATTTCTCCTAACAATGTAAAATACTTAAATAAAATGCTTTGATCTTTAAACAAATTCTCGCAACTAATTCTTTGAGTTCAGGGGTTTCAATAAAGATTGAAGTAGCCAGCAGGTTTGCATAGAGTAACTGACTGTATCAACAAGGGGCCGTTAGTCTCCTTTTTCTAGGGGGGAGGGGGGCTGGGCGTGCTTCCCCACAAAATACTGAAATTTCAAAGCCCTAAAAGGAATTTCCAGCTTTCTGGGGAATAAATTGAGGACAAAAGAGCGTGGTTCTTTTCTTCTTTTCAAGAAAACCTAGCTTTCATTTAATTTTCGATTGTTATGTTACAACATTTCTCTGTACTCTAAACAGGCAAGGAAACAGTCAATCAAAGATTCTGTTAGAATTACATGTAGGACAAATGATAACAAACACACCTGGAGCTTTTATAAGTGCTGTCAGCCATTCTTTAGTTTCAGCAGGAGCTTTAGGTGAGAATTCCAACACTACAAGAGTGTCATCAGAATTCTGAGCTCCAACATTAGATTCCTCCATGACGACATTCCTTTCTTGAGCCTCCCCACTCATGCCTGCAGTTTATCTGAATTCCAAACAAAAAAATGTAGGGAATTACAGAGTGGTTAGCTCACTGAAATAATAGGGAGCTTTAGCAACGACGACGGCGACGGCAACCATGACGTCAAAAAAGCAATAGGTTTATTACGCAAAACAACAACTTTGCACGTGCATCACGCTTTTTTGTACATTTCTTTACCGTCCTTGCACGACTACAACATGAAAATGCCTAATTGCAAGTTTTATAGAGGACGTAAACAAGCGACGACGAATCTCTTTTTCTCTCTCTAAACTTGAGTGCGGTCTTCAAGAAATCAACTCCAGGGAAATTTGCCTACAATTGCCATTTTCAGCAAATTGGAATAAACGCGACAAAGATTGAAAAAACGGGAATTCATTTTAAAACTGACATTTTCGCTGCCGTCGCTGTCGTCGATAATAACTTGGTCTTAATTACAGTGGTATCAAGAAAAAATCTGCATTATAACCACCTTAAGACCGAGAAAACTCCTTTATGTAAATGGATGATTTTGACACCCACTTCTGGTCCCATAGTGATCTCAATTATGCTGTGGTTATTTGTAGGTTGTATCTTTTAAGTCCTGCGAGTAAAATTTGAAAAGTTTGACCAAGTCCATTTAAGTGAAGAAAGGTACCAAATTAAATGTAATACTTATCTTGTTTTGATTAAATTCCTCTCTGGCCATTTATGCACTCAGGAAAATGTACATAATTGTTTCTGACATTGTGATTACACCTCATTTTGTTATAAATATTATGACAAATTACCAGAGTCAGTTGCTTAAAGGACAGTTAATACTTAACCCAGGGGATCATTGCTTATGAATAAAGTGTGCAAGCTGCATGGCATTCTTCATTCTCTCCTTGACTGTTTTAACGGTGAACCACAGCGAGACTTCGAGACTGGAACACTCTTCCAATTTTGTTCCATTCATGTTTTTCTTTTGTGAGCTCCACTTCCTTCGATGACCAAACTCAGTCCAACTCTTTTGTCCAAATGAGTTTGAAAGTCAAATGTTCCATTTTAATTTGTTCTATTCAAATTTCCTTTTAGTGAGATCGATTTCGTTCAATGGCTGAACTGCATTGAACTCTTCTTATTGCTCAAGACAGTTTAATCTAGTTTGATTGAGTTTGAAAACTGAATGTTCATTGAGATACACCAAGTAAAAGCTACATGTTCATAGCCAGAATTGTTGCTGACAAAAATTTAATATCCTTAAAACTGGTTATCATTATTATTTTTTAAAAAATATTAAAAGTTAAAGGTACAGCTGCATGGGAATCATTACATTTCATTGCCTATGTCCTTAGTAGCAGCTGCTTTCTTAATAGTTAACTTTAACCATCCTTTGAATTTTGCAAAGAGCTCTCAGGGCAACACCCACCCAGTTTAACTAAACTTATTTATAAATTTATAAATTCAATAACACGTCAATAATTGTTCTGGGTTAGAATGCAAAGACCTAACGGTATACATACAACAGCTTACAAGCGAAGGAGAGAGTAAGCAAAGGTTGCTCGATTTCCTTCCATTTATCACAACAATAAAGCTTATGCCATACGAAAATACGTTCACAACGATACTGAAATATTTAAAAGAAAGAGCTCCCTCATGAATCAAATATCATTCTGCATAAATAGACCGACCATTAAAGTCATATAGTATTCTACATGTATCATTCAGAGCTATTCAGAGACGAGAATTCCCACTGAAATAAAACGCAATTTCATAAGTCAAAACTGAAACCAAGGCATTCTAGTACGTGCATTCAAATGAAATTAAAAGGCACGGCAGACAAGTTTTGTGGCCTTGTGAGTGATCGAAACGATCAGCTTGGTCAAAACAGCCAAAAGATTTGCACAACTAACTCTGCGCTGCTAGCCGTAGGTATTCGATTTTCAGGCAGAAGACGTTCGTTGAACAACGCAGAGGCTACATCAAGACAAAATAGATCGGCACACACGTCTGTGGGCTACTCGAGCGGCCCAAAATTGAATTACTTCTTTGCCAAAATAAAATTACTCACCTTTGGACAGAAGGAGGCATCGCATAATTATGCATGCTTCGAAAAAGGTCGCAAAGATCCCTACTAGGACCCTGGAGAAAATAAAAAGTTGCCACCGGGGGTGGAGAGAGTATCTTTTGGTCATTGTTTGGTAGTATGCAGAGTTTAGGTAATATATACGGAAGAGTGAGACATGAAAAAATGAATTGCCGCTTCTTAATTTTTCCTGGGGGCTTGGTTAATTTGAGCGACAAATAAAAATGACAGCAGTGCCGAAGTTTCTGCGTTGAAAGCATTCTCGTACAAATGGAAGACCACGTGACTAAAAGAAACGTCAGGCTCTAGCGGGCAACCTCGTCCCTGGGGACGAGGTTATCTGGGGGCACGACAATGCGTTGAAAGCTTCCCGGAGCTTTCTGCGAGAGAAGAAATGTGATGTCAGGTTACCATGGTAGCAATATTTTCTGGATCTCAACAACCTTTCTTAACAGAGACGGCCATTTGTATTGTCTAACGAATCATATGTAAAGGAAAGTCATTCATGTCAATTTTTTCGTTTTTCTGCCATATTTGCAGGACCACAGTTTGTTGAGATACAGAAAATTTTGCTTCCATGACAACGAGACGTAATGACTTCTCTGTATTATGTAGGACGGAGTGACGTCACATAGGAGACCCATGCCAAAATTGCTGCTCACAAGCTGAATTTTTATATTTGAAAGAGAATTTGTTAGGATCAAATGGACTTTGAAAGCTCCGAGAAGGGTTAGCAAACTAAACACAATGTCATCTTTTTATTTGCTGAATCTGTTCTTTCTGGAGTGTCACGTTGCTTACAAGAGGGGGGATCCTTTATGACAAATTCCATCGATAGGGCTTTGACTGGAAAAACTGGGTGTTTTTTTTAGTTGAGTGTTTGATTGGTATGGTTCCATATCCGGTGGAAGGTGCACGTGGTTGCTTACGGAGGAGTAGGAGGTTCGACTGTGTCAACAGCTCAATGTGAGACAACATAATGCTTCAAAAGTATATTTTTCATACAAAACATGTTTCAGATGAGACATAAACCATAAACCATCGTCAGTCATACCATGGTGAGTATGAATCGGAACACTAAATAAGATTTACATGAATGATAGATCGAGTCTTGAGGCAACTTAGCTTTCCAAGCCTATTGTAATATATCCTCGCTTGCTACAGAGAAAATAAAAGCTCTGTGAACAGGCTGCATTTGATCCCCTGGGGGGTACTCCCTATAAAGACGTAAAGGGGTACTTTTTTCACGGCTTCAGGTATGTGAAGGGGTAGGGATTTCACTCGTTGAGGTATATGAAAAAAGGTAGGGAAATCAGTCATTTCGGTCTACAAGGACGCCAAAAAAAGGCTAGCAGATGCCGCGATTTTATGGCTATGAAAAAGTCGAGAAAACTTTCTGGTTTTGCGCTTTATTCTTATTTAAAAGACAGTGCATTTACAGCAGTTAAAAGGGATGCCACGCTCTAAACTACTTATGTGAAAGGGGTACCTTTTGTCAATAGAGGGTATATAAAAAGGGGAACCTTTTCTGCCAAAAATACGTAAAAGGGAAAGGAATTAGACCTCGGGGAGGAGCATCCCCGTATAAAACTTTCTTGAGTTTCCCCCGGGATTTGTTCGCCCGCCCGCCCGCCCTACGTAACTGCTGCGAAGGTTAAGTATAAATAGTCTGGAAGAGTTCGCTTGGATTGTTTCACAAATTGTGACGTGGTTGGCTACAGTAATTTAATTTGGTGTGGTCTTATCAGGAGCAACAGTGTCCCAAAGAAATGGATGTTTGCCAAATAATGAAGAGGCAGGAGGCCAAACAACGTTTGGAACTTTCGGTTTGTGCATATCTTCATTTTTTTTTCAGTTGAACTTTACCACTTCCGTATACCCTCTCCGTTGATTCCACCCACGTGAACTAAAAAGCCACGTGATCTATTGAGACTTCAAGTTTCAAAGTATGTAACGAGAAGAAGTCCACCAAACATTTTCTTGTTGTTGTTGTTGTTTCCGGTTTTTTTGTACGCTGTTGCATACGTTATTGTTCTGTCTGTTTCTTTAGGCTTTTAAATTTGGTCAAAAACGTGTCGGCTGATGGGAAGGCACGCATGTGGGTAACCTGTGCTCTGGTTGTGGTTCAAAGCTCAAAGTACATCTGACTTTAAACAATCCAGGATTCTTTATGAATCTGACGCTTTACAAGAGTAATACTTCTGGCTAGCAATCCGGATACCCAAAAGTCACACATCTCGATACAACTGCGTTTGAATTCTTGGTCATAAAAATTGTCTGCAGGAAGATAGATATTTGGCGATGTGTTTCATTTCTCAGAGGGTAAGATAACGTAGACTTTATTATAAGTATCGGTCCCCTATCTGACTAAGTAGTGCTTTGTCTGCCCCCTTTTAAAAATGGTCAAAAAGTGTGCCCTTTATAATTTATCAAATCTGCATGCACATACATTATCAAGCTAAAAGATGTAAGGCTCCTTATAGCCTCAAATTACTCAGTTTGGTACAGTAAACGATGACTACCAGCAGAGATAATCAAGTCTTTGGAGACAAAAATTATCTCGTGCAAGCAGGGCGCATACGCATAATTTGTCTTCTATAACACGTTTTTTGTTATCAAAACCTCTTACGTACTCAACGACTGTAGTATTAAGTTCATTTTTCACAGACTTTAACACAAACGCGTTTCTTCATGGGAAGAAGCGATTAAAAAGATGGCTCTCAAATACTGAATCAATGAAAATTGCAACAACAACTACCACGTTTCGTATTGCTTAAGTGTGTGTCGATTCTCCAGGCTCGATACAGCTGTCGATAAACCTTAGCTGCTAATATGCCAACGTGGACGATGTGAAGCCGTTACTGTTTGAAGAGACCTCGTGTAAATTTCGTGGGTAACTTACAATTTTGGCAAACTCTGAGTTGTGGGTCCGAAAACTGAAAATAGATCGCATTACTGAAGAAATATTCAGGTAGCTGTTGTTGTTTATGTACGCCGGAGAAATTGAAAACCCGCCATACTATGTTTATGACAGTGCGCTCAATTCAGATGATTGAATGTCCTCTTTTTCTGCGGCGGATAGTCTTCTCTTCTCTAAAATCAATAACGAACCGCAACATCGGTCAAAATTTGTTGCTTAACAAACGGTGCCCATCAACATGATTAAAGGCATTACGTTCAATCATGCGGCATGATACACTCTTTAAAATTTGTTCAACAACTAAGAACTGTAACATTTCATATTGATCAAAAATGTTATGACCAACATTTGGACCAAAGTTACGCATGAAATAAAAACTTCCCTTTTTTAAAAAAGCTTTATAAAATACTACAATTTTTCGTTGACGGTAAATTGCAACAGACCCCTCTACCTTCGTAATTCTCAGCCGGATAAACTTAAGAGTGTTGTGGAAAATGGAAAAACAATGTTTCTCTACAAGATAAAATTGCTTATCGAAGGAAGTCTAAGAAGAACTCTACAGTTCAGGAACTTTTTACAACCACCCGAAGTAAAGGGCAGTTCAGTACTGTACATGCTGTAAGCGAAGATCAATTTTGAGACTTCATTGCGCAGTTCCGGTTTAGTCTATGATAAAATATAAAACAAATTTAAATGGAGCTTTAAAAGTATCACTGTTAAATGTATACTAAGCGTGAAAATTGAAGGCTGGTTTTAAGGCTCATTCAATGATGAACATTGGCGAAAACGCTTACAATGTGATGTGATGACCGCCTGATTGCAACAGGCATTTTCCTAGTACTCCCTTACTATGACAAGTGAATTAAACCAGTGATTCATAGACTTGAAACGTTTCGTCTGACATTGCAGTATACCAAAAAAATAACAAATGACTTAAAAACAGACGAGCTTAGATTTAATAGCGCATCATCTTTTTGTTTTCTAACCCAGTCACTCCTTTATATTTGATTTGTTTTAATTCACGTGACTTCCTTCCCGTGAGAGAATCCTTTTTTCTTCAGTTGTTTGTTTGTTTGTTTGTATTTTTGTGAAAAAAAAACCTTTGCCGTTTAGTAATTGTCAGACAATGCACCTCAGAAATAAATGCAGTTGAATACTGTATCACGAAATTTAGTTGATCTGACCACCGAACTGAGCGGACCCGGAATAAAACAGAACCGGCGCGTATGATCATTGAAGAAAGGTTTAACTTTTACACATGCAGGAAATAGAAAAGACCTAGGAAAATAAAGAAATTTTAAAACGGATTCCAGTTAACGTTTTTGAAAGTTTTCAAAGTTTATTTCCGTTTTTTAATTGCCATGTTTGCAAATTTAATTAAAATGTAATACAGCTATACTTTCGAGGGAACATTTCTTGCATTTTTTGCTGAAAAACAATACCTGGAAGCTTTGCTTCTGGAGATATGCTGAGGCACATGAGATTGTCTATTTACTTCGTCAAAAACGTTTTCTTTCATTTCAAGCAAACCCGACAATACTGATTAACGTCACATGATAAAGTAAAGGTCCGCCAGGACATTTAATAATTGGCTCCACATACGTATATACGTTTAAGACAATTCAACAAAAAGAGCTACTTATGTTATAGCCAAGTTCAACTTTTGGGTCAAAATCAATGGAAAATAAAAAGGAGTCAGACAACTAAGAGAAGCATCTTCGGTCATCTTTCCTCTCGAACTAGAACAAGAAACTCTAGGATAAAAATATCAAGCGATTGTCTCAAAGAGACGACGAAAAATTATAAAATTTTGGACCTTTAAATATAACAGAGACAAAGTTGGCCCAAAATTTGCCCCAATCCATTTTTCGCCAGCTAGTATATTGTCGCAAAAGTCAAGACACCTTCATATTTATAGTTTCTGAAGCCTAAGTAGCAGTAATTGTCCTCAAATTGCGGGTGGCTCCTCCTTTTAAAAATGTTCTACAATTATTGGTAAAGGATTTAATGGCGCCGAAACCAATTGAGAAATTGCACACATTTCAGGCATCCTACTGATGAACAGTTAGGAAAGATAGATACCGTATTTTTTTCGAATAAGCGCCCAACCTCGAATTAGCGCCCACCTCGAATAAGCGCCCATCCTAAAGGCAGGAAATGTTAATAAGCGCCCACCCCACCCCACCTCCCTCCCACTCCCACTCAAACTCAAATAAGCGACCACCCCCACCCTACTCCCAAAAAATTGAATAAGTACTAATAAGAGACTTCCCCAAGACGGAGTTTTCTTCAAGGTATTTTACAGCAACCTTGCTTTGTTACCTCTTCGCGTTTTGTTATCACCATTTATTGTTTTGTCGCAAAATAAACATACTACTCTTGCTGAAAATGTTGAAAATTTAATAAGCGCCCAGCCCCGAATAAGCGCCCACCTCGAATTAGCGCCCACTCTCAAGGTCCAAAAATTTAGTAAGCGCCCAGGGCGGTTAATCGAATAAATATGGTATTTCAAGCAACAACAATTTGCTGTCTGTCCCCTTTTAGAAGAGAAATTTTAGGGCAAAACTGAACCAAGTATTTGTAACCAGCTTCTTTAACGCAAAAAGGGTAGTTTTAGGCTTTCACGGAACGTGCTCTTTCCGCCTTCAGCACAGTCAGAATACTTATTCCTTTTCGTTGAGTTCAAGCAGAGTTTTAATTTACCCTAGTTCCAGAGGTCCGTTCTTTCGATACTTTAAACCTTAACCGAGTTCGAGTGGCAGCATAAGATGTCTTTTATCTCCCATGAAAACGCCCTCGACTGCTTACCCTGATAGACGCAAGCAGAAACACAAGGATGACCCTGGCAATCACCGTTTTTCTTTCTTCTTCTTTTTCTTTTTCTTGCGTGTGTGCTTTTGCATTTAGGCGTTTATTTTCACTTGACTTAAGACTCTTGATTATGTTAAGGTGTTTCTGCTTACGTCACGCTTGAGACACTTGTGAAACCAGTCTTCATCAGGGGATTTAAAGCGCAACCTTTCGAGACGACTACTTCAAATTGAAAAATGATCACAACACCTATCTCTTAGATGATTTTTTAATTGACCGCCTTGAAGCCAAACATTGAATAGAAACTAAAAAATGACTCACTTTTCATTGCAAATTATCCAGTGCTCTCAAAGAAATGTTTTTTTCATTATGTAGAGTGATCATCTGAAATTGACTGTCACCATGATACAGATCTGAGCCAAGAGAATCTAAAGGGGCATTTTAAACTCTCTTGGTATGAGCTGAAAAGGCTGAAATGACGCTGCGTTTTTATGATGTGAATTTTTCGCTTTCGAACTGAACTTGAGCGCTGCAATAAGATTGGAACAAGGTGAAAGTTGACCTGCAAGCGCGATGCAGTTTTCTTTGCGCAATCTTTAGCAGTCCTTTTATAACTTTCTTGCACAGAATGTTAAAGCAAAGGAAAAAGGCAAATTAGGGCGCGCGAGAAAGATGCGCGAGAAAGGCGGGGCCCTCGCGCTTCCCTGCCACGCGGCTGCTTTCCGCGTGACCCTTCAAGGATGTAGTTATAATAACGAGGCTTCATCCAGAATTAAAGTCAGAAAAACAACAAAAAAGCCACTCAATTTGATGATAATTAACTACACCGTCGGTCAGTTTAAATTTTAGCTACCAATACTGCTGGAAAGGAGGTAAAAACCTTTGTTACACATGATCCTTATTTCTTCTAAAGGAGTAGAAAAACACGTTAATGTAACGTGCTGGTCAAATTTTTTTCGGTCCAAAGTCGAAAGCTCAAAGTGCAGCTTATTTCAAATCGCCAAATTTTCAGGCATCATTCGTAATCAAGCCAAAATGTTTAAGGGATAATACACAATTTCCCAAAGCCCACGCGCTCGCTTAGAGGTGGGATGCTTTTATGTTAAACCATCTAAGACAGATCAGCTTGAACGATTAGGGCTCAACTGGATGCTGCAAGTATTTTAAACCGAACAAAGTCTCTCCTTGTGTGGGACGTGTGGTACAGTCGGTCGGTAAGGCTAAAATCGGTTAGCCCGGAGTCACAAGATTGTCAGTCAAGCGGGAATTCAGGCGAATTGAATTTATTGGATATTTGGCCCGGGAGGGAAGAGTCGTCAACTCTTCGCCAGCAGTCATAGTACGGCACTGAGAAGTTCTGCATTCCTTGCTCGAAAACGATGAACCGGCAATCGTGATATCTAACACATCGGAGAAGAATGCTTGTGACTCAGTATTAAGTAACTCTCCTGGCACTCTTGTCTCGTAGAAATGCTTCTCTGCTAAGACGTTTAGACAACTGAAAAAGAGGTGAGTTCTTAAGCTTCGATCGGGTTTTTGGCGAATGACGCACTCAGACACTCGCCGTCCGGCTGTCTTTGGGCTTTGTGTTAATGACGTTTGCGTAACTAGTTGCTTTATCAGTAATTTAGGAATGCGTTTGTCGAGTATGAAGGCGATCGTAATTTTTAACGAATAAAGATATCAAGACTTACCTTATGAGTGAAAAAAGTATAGTATACTCAAAGAGAAGAAAAAAATAGCTAAAAAATGTGTTACCTACCTCACGTAATAACAAACTTCAGTGTGCTACAAGGTTTGACTTGGAAAACAAGCGCAGCTTATAAAGACACTTCTTTTAATGCATAGTGACGACGTAACACTGAGCCATGTTAGGAATGGTGAAACCAAAGAGTGGAGCAACATAAAACATGGCTGCTACCGGCGTCAACTTATACACAGGTGACACGTCTTTGCTGAAGAAGTTAATTGCAAGGAATGGCATGAATACAGAAAAAGGTGAGAACAGTCTTACGTTAACAGTCTTTATATGCTGGAATCATTACATTAAAAGTAGGATCGGTCATTAAAACAAAGTCGAACTTAGAGTGAAGGTGGAATGTGGCGTACTTTAGCTTATTTTAAGAAGAAAAATGGTTTTCCAGGCTGCGATGTTAACTGTCTTGATACTGTTAATATAGCAAATAATGTTTAGATACCATGGTTCGCATAATATTAAAAATGGCTTGGAACGCTGTTGTTTGTGTTGTACAACATCTAAACTCTGTTTTAACAAGCGGGCCTAACATTTCACTGTGAGGCCGGTAGCCATTGTCCAAGTTCCATAACTCTGATATCCTCAATCTTGTTTTGTGAAGCGCTGGGAAAACTAACGTTGGCAACAATTAAGTAGCTGTAAGTGCGCTTCTTTTTACTGAAGCACTATTTATTATTCTGATGATAACAGCAACCTTTTTGACCATGTTATATGCGCCTGCAAGAGTTAAAAATTTCGTAATACCTGGTTACACACCCTGAGAAGAATCAAGAGCAAAATTAAGGGTCGGTTATTTAATCAAAGTCTAACCTAGCCGCCGTCTAGGAAATCCCTTATTGTACCTCAAGTGGGTTGCTAAAAAGAAAAATGTCTCTTTGTCTATTCCATATGCTTCCGTGAAACTGTTGACGACTTAAATCAACGGCATGGTGTCTGAAGAAAAGCGTTAAACACTGGCTAGCTTCCAAATCATGACCTATACGAAAATACTAATTATAATGAGTAAAACCTAAGAATCCAATTTATTATTTAAGCAAGGTTTTAAACACCGTCGTGTCAGGGAGGGAATAGCCTTGATACACAATGGGAGTGAATTGCCTGGAGCAGCATAGCAGCATATGGAATATGAACGTTCGTAATGCATGAGATTATTGACGGTTCCTTGTAGGAATATTGAGTATGTTCGTTGAGGCAGAACGTAGGGCGTTCTTGTATGGCAGACGAAAGATGAGAGGGAGCCGAAAAACTGTATGGAGGGCTTTGTAATAAGTAATAAGAGGACACTTGAAAACTATACGTGATTCTCTCGGAGGCGGCTTTCTGTATTTTCCGGAGTATTTGTGAGATATGTTCATGACATCTTGTCCCAAATACCATTCTTGTAACGTCTGTCTTTTGAATGGGCTGTAATTTATCTTACTGATATCTGGGTAAACCATTGAGAAGACTGGTGCAAAAGACAAGACGAGATGGACTTTGACAAGGAGTTTCACAGGGTTTACTTTAAGACACATCATCTTCATATTCTTTCAATAAAAGATAGCAAGCTGTTTTTATACCTTATCATTGCTGCACTCAGATGACGGTGTCTAAGCTCCGTTTTCATGGTAGTTATTAATTTCTATAAAACGGATTACTTCAGTTTTTCCTGCCATACATCAGAGCTCATCAGATTTTAAAATGTTTTCCTCATTCCATGTACACTGAGAGCAGAGGCTACGTTTTCGCTTTGTTTCTGATGTAGCGGAAAAATAACCTCCGCCAACAACCGAGGACCAGTCCCATCCATAATTGTGGAAGAGGTAATCAAATATACTAAATTGGTTCAGTATAAACAGCTCTTAACTGAACCAGTTGGGCTATTGCATCACCTATATCCTTTATATTTGGCATTGGGTGTACGTTTGTGAACCGTGCCCGGTCCTCGCGCTTTGTTAGATTTGCAACGTTCGCATTTTTTAGCGATTTGTCACAAAAAAAATGGCAATTGTATTCCGTTATTTTTTACACTTACTAGCAAGTAAAACTTTCATTTAGCATGTATTCTGCAATCCTCGTTCCAAACAATTAAAAACCTATCTGCATTCAAAGCTCTTCATATAACTGAGTGTACGCTAGTCTTTCATGCCAGCCGTTGTTGTCTCGTCACACGCGCGACGAGACAAAAAAGGCTGCGTGGGAGACTAAGCGTGCGCTGGATGTAGCCTACGAGCAAGCTCTCCATTTGGGGGATACCGTGAAAAGCAGACGCGAGAGAGGCACGTGAGAGGAGACGGCTCGCTAAGATCGTCCAAATAGCAGAGCTCGCTCGCAGGCTACGCTGGATGAAAACTGTCGTCCATTTTAAGCCAATCGTGTATCGCGTGCATTCTCAACTCCAGTGCTTCGTCATGCGCAGAAGAGCTCCGGGGTCGAGATTGGTATCGCGTGATGAAGCTTGCGCATGTACGATAGAAAATAGGATACTTGTCGGCAGAACTTACTCTTCGCATGCCAATACGTATCACAAAAACCACATCCTCTGCTCGCAGGGTAGATTCGATGCCGCTTCATCCTCGATACTTTTCAGAAGGTAAGAACAGTCCCATATTAGAATCCAGGCAGTGATAAAAATGTTGGTTATTGAAACCAAGTCTAACTTAGAGGTGAAAAAAAAAATCGGTGGCTCCAAAAATGTTTTAACACTTTAAGCAAGTGCTTAGTTTTCAATAGCTAACCCGGGCTCTGTAAGCCTTCTTGATCATGATTCTGTTGGTAGCAAATAGGGTTGGCAAAATTGAAAACGGCTTAGAACGCGATTGTGTTATACACCACCCAATTCAGGTTCCTGAATTTAACAACCGTCCCTAGCTTTTCGCTATGAGGGTAGCCATTGTCCAAGCTCCAAAATAATAGTCAATTTTGTTTGTAAAGTTCTGTTAAAAAAAAACTGGAAAGAAAAGGAAGTACTTATTTACACTGTTCATAATACTGTCAGTAAGAATAACATTTTAAACCATGCTTTGTGCGCTTAAATGAGATACAAAGTTACGTTTCTGGTTACGTAATATTGTGATTACATAACTTAGAAAACGGATTTTAATTTAAAAGGACTTCATCGTAGCATACAAGATGTAAAATTGTAATAACGATACTCAGGAAAATGATGATAACAATTAAAACTGTTAAGTCCAATTTATCGTAGCATTCCTAATAGAGGTTTGCTTTAGCAACGTCATTTTACATTCCGTGACGGGAACAAATTCCATAGAATTGGCTCAGCAACAGAATGTAAACGCTCGTTCTCCGTATATAGTATAATTGTTTCTTGTGGAAACCTTGAGGCGTGACTTAAAGGAAAAACTTAATTTTTTAAATAACGAAATGGGAAATATTCTTGTATAGAAGACGAAAGATAAAAAGAAGAAAAGCCGTGGAGAGCTTTGTAGGAGAGAAGAAATATCTTGAAAACTACAGTATAGGTGACTCAATAGGAGGCCACGGTACAATTTCCGGAGTATTTGCGGATATGTTCAGGACATCCTGTCCCAAAAACCATACACATGTACGTGCTGCAGTGATTTGAATGGGTTTTGACTTGTTTTGTTGATACTGATGTGGATATACCACTTAGGAGAGTGATACGAGCAATTGTGACATAAAGTGCACTGATATGTACTTATAAGTTTCCGGCTTACTTGAGACACATCTCCTCTTTTATAAATCTAACTGTCGAATTCCTGCCTAGGATAGTACCCAGGTTTCATACTTAGTTGGATAAAGGTGTCCGCGCAGCTTTGCTAGACCCTAAAGTTAGTATTTTTCAGTGAATTATCACAAACAAGTTGCCATTGTATACCGTTGTTTTCCACCCCTAAGCGGCAAATCGAATGTTTTCATCAGATTGAGCATGCGCTAAGCGAAAACTGCGCCATTTAAGCCGTTCTCGACGACTGGAATGTTCGCTTGGGGATTTAGGCATCCTCGGAGACCCAGGGGCAGTTAGTCGGGTCGATAAAATGTTCGTGGTGAAAGTTTACTGTAAGATCGAGACGAGCCCCTGGGCACTTACTCTTACCGAACCAGTTCCAGAAGCGTTTGAATTGCCTGCTTCTGATTGGCCAGAAAAAAATTTTTCTGGCCAATCAGCGAACAGAAGCTGCCGGGTGACTCTCGTGTTTTATTACACGACGTAGTTTTCCTTATCGATCGCCATAGTTGCGTAGCGCGTTCAACGGGGAAAGTTTCTCGACGAAAGTTTCAGAACAAAATGTTAACAACCCGCAAAATTGCAACCTTTAGCACGGCTACAAGAAACAAACACTCTCCGATGAATTTTCAGTGCGGATCTTTCCAAGGCATCGTAAATTTTTATTGCTGATACAATACGCTATGCATGACTTTCACTTTCCACACCTTAATTTGCTCACATTGTCTAGTATACAACGCCAGGCTTACATTTTAGATGTCCATGTTCGTTGCACGACTTCTGAAACTTTCTACAGCGTGAAAATTTCCGTTGCAAGGGCCACGCAACTACGTCGATTGATCCTGGGAAATGCCGGCTAGCTGCAGTGCCTTCTTCTTGCTTTCGCTCCAAACTCCTTTCGAAACTTTTAAGCTTAAAAGCTTACAGCAGTTGACCCTCCGAATTCTGCCGAAGTTGATAGTAGTGTTAACTTTAGATTCGAGAGAGACCTCCAGCAAGCGCTTGAAGAATTAGAAGGCTTGTCTTTGTTTCCTGTGGTACAGTGGTACAGTTCAAAGCGAAGCAAAGATTTATTATTGAGAAGATTGTGGAAAGAAGAGATGTTTTTGGGCAATTGATAGAAGAGTCTAATCTTCCAAATGTTGCCTATAAGCTAGGAAGGTTTAAAAATCGTTAGATGCTAAAGGTTATGAATTCCCTAGTAATCCATTGGTCATAGTGATTTCACCACTCATGTCAATTGTTGTGTACCAGGTTAAGTACTCGAGGTCACTAGGAATTCAGGCCGCTTTCTTAGGGGAAAGCAAAACAAAAGATCAGAAATATTGAATGGATAGGGAGCGTTTTCTTTGTTGTACGGAAGCCGGGAATCATTAACTGGGGGACAAGAAATTCAGGGCAATGTTCTTTAAGGAGTTTTGCCAGAAGAATCCCATTGCAGGTACATACAGCTGTTCATTGGTAGGTATGCTGATTTGTTTACTAGGAAGGTTGCTACACTGAATTCATTGTGGGGAGTTCTGAAGGGGTAAAATGGAATGTTGTTGCTCTGGGAAAATGGGATTTAAGTCACTGGCAGGGGGATTCTATCACTGAGAATGGGAAAAAAATGTTAAAAATGGGAATTGAGGGTTAAACAGTTTCAATGGGATTGATATCCCCCCTTTCAGGACCCTCATTATACTTAACAGTAGATCTGGCTTTTATTCAAGGATGCTCAGTAATCTTATGTCTAAAAGCTGACAGACACTTCACTAGAATTATCATGTTTTTTTGTCACCATTTATTGACAATTGAAAGGTGATGAAGTAAGCCTTGCGACTGCTTAATTAAGATAATAGTGCAATTGAACATTTACATATTATAAATGGAAAAACACCCCATAATACAGAACTACAGATGCCATTACATTAATTTTATTTTTAAGCTGTTGAGATTTTTTTTTTTTACTTTTTTATTGGAGTTCACATGTCTACTTATAATACTGCTTGAGTTATGTATATACTAGGGAGCTGTAATATTTTATTTTTTTTTAACTCGTTAATAAACATTTATGCTGGGGTATTTGTTGGTGATTCTTTCTGTCCCAAAGGGTTTGTTTTACTAGGTGGCCACAAGGGCGGATCTAGGGGGAGGGTACAGGGGGTGTGCACCCCCCGAGATGACCTGCGGTTTTCTAATACAACTGGTATTCTGCCAAAAAAAAAACTATGTGGTTTATTGGTGATGAAGTAGGGCAAGAGACGAGTGCACCCCCTCCTAAAAAAATCCTGGAACCACCCCTGGGCCAACAAGTATACTTGAGTATATTATTTGAAAACTGCCTAGAAAAATGGGGTGTGCATTATATATTCGGGTGCACATTATACAAAAGAAAATATGGTATACCTACACATAACATACAAAAACTGTTTTCCAACACTCTCTGGAAAAAAGGGAACTGTGCTGAAATAAATTGTCTCTTACTGTTTTCAATAATTCTAAAAGTCTTTCTTCTGTTAGATTTTATTAAGCGTAAAACCTGTAGAAGAGAAAAAACTCCTTCCTTTTTTGATGACAGTAATGAAAACAGCAGAATCATTCCAAGCCACTTATGTTTCGACATCAGTGCCAAAGACTGTCAGTCTGCTTAAAGAAAATCAATGATCTGTGACAGGAATTTCAAGAATCAAATCTTCACTGCTTGTATTCTAGAATTTGTATTCTCTGATTGTCTTCTACAGGAAACAATAATTGATAGTTGTAATAAGTTATGTTCTGTGGAAAGTATTTTAAAGACACTTTGTAGAATGGTGACCATGCAATGAAGATTTTTACCTTTCTGAAGAGGGTGTTTAAAGATTTAAAAATAATTATCAATAAAGAATATTATTGTCAGATGAGGAGAATTATGACAGGGAAGTTATGAAATATCAAACAAATGCACCAAAGGAAAATTGTTAATATTGCAGCATTATTTTTTCAAAATAAGTCCAATCTTGTACCATCAATTCCAAGGGAGTTAAAACAATGGCACTGTGGATGTGTTTGAGGGGGTCAGTAAGGGGAAACATCAAGTCAATCAAAGATAAATAGTTTGGCAAATAACCACATATTATGTGAAATTACTTTTATACGTGTATCTTATAATAAAAATTCATTTCTACTATATTAGCCATAATTCTAATCACAGTGAAGATTAACCCAGGTTCTCTTATGCAGTTTAGTTTATCGCCCTCCAAAACTTTCACACCAACCACTTTCAAACATTTTCGCAAACTCACCTTTATTTTTTTTTCTTCACTTATCCGTAAAAATAAACCCACACAGCCTGCAAAAATCGACCTCACTTAACAAGTCAGGATTCAGCACATAACCGGACCGAGATTTCGAACTAAACACAACGTGCACTGCAGCAAGCCAGCAATTCCCACGATCAGTCGACGTAGTTGCGTGGCCCGTGCAACGGAAATTTTCACGCTGTAGAAAGTTTCAGAAGTCGTGCAACGAACATGGACATCTAAAATGTAAGCTTGGTGTTGTATACTAGACAATGTGGGCAAATCAAGGTGTGGAAAGTGAAAGTCATGCATCGCGTATCGTATCAGCAATAAAAATTTACGATACCTTGGAAAGATCCGCCCTAAAAATTCATTGGAGAGTGTTTGTTTCTTGAGGCCGTGCTAAAGGTTGCAATTTTGCGGGTTGTTAACATTTTGTTCTGAAACTTTCGTCGAGAAACTTTCCCTGTTGAACGCGCTACGCAACTATGGCGATCGATAAGGAAAACTACGTCGTGTAATAAAACACGAGAGTCACCCGGCAGCTTCTGTTCGCTGATTGGCCAGAAAAATTTTTTTCTGGCCAATCAGAAGCAGGCAATTCAAACGCTTCTGGAACTGGTTCGGTAAGAGTAAGTGCCCAGGGGCTCGTCTCGATCTTACAGTAAACTTTCACCACGAACATTTTATCGACCCGCCTAACTGCCCCTGGGTCTCCGAGGATGGGATTTAGGTTGCCAATACTTGGTCTCACAAAGGGTATCCAGGACGAACAGAAACGAGGTAACAGTTTTTAGCATGAAGACATCGCTTAGGGTAGTGTGTAAGGAAATACTGTATATTTAAAGAAAGCCAAATGTTGTTATACTGTGTTGAAGACAGCACTGACTTTCAACATCTTTCATGCAATTTATCTCTTCATGGGCTATTTCCAGTTCCTAAAAAATCCTTCCTTTACTGCGCTTTTTCACAAACATGCGAACTCTAAAGTTCAAAAGCCGCCTTAACAATTGCGTTTTTCGCTGCCGTCAATCATAATTACGATCACAAGCAACGAACCTTGAAACACAGAAACAAACAAAACGGATCGAAACCCACCAATCACAAATCACAAACCTTGACCTTTTGAACCCGTTAAAGTAAAGTTTTGTTTCCTAAGAGGCCCGTTAAGACGATTGACGGCAGCGAAAAACGCAATCGTCAGTTGGCTTTTGAACTTCACAATTCGCATGTTTGTGAAAAACGCAGTAAAACGAGTCTAAGTGCTAAAACTGAGAAAATGAGTTTTATTTGCATGAGAATAAAAAATCATTTTCTGTCAATAGTAGACTGCAAAACAGTCCGTATTTCTGCGTATTCAAGTAAGCGCGAACAGTCAAACAAAAGGTCTTGAACGAGAGTGAAAACAGAGAGCGAGACTGGGAAGCCAGTAGGGCGTATGAGGCTCGCGCGCTTCGCGCGCGTAAGACTCTTACGCCACGCTTTACCAATTTCTTTACTGACTTTGAGAAAAAACCCGACTGTTTTGCAGTCTATGTCAATAGGGCCGTTTGTACGAGGAAAAATAACACCCGTCTTATATAAGATGTGTCCTAAATAAGAGGCAAACTATCCCTATAAACAGCACATTTCGTTTGAAATTCAGCTAAGAAGCGTCTTATCTAAGAACAGCCCCGAACTCCAGTTCTTCGATAAGACGCGTCTTAGCTAAGTCGTGTTTAAATGTGCCTTTCATACCTGCTAGTTTGCTTCTTATTTAGGACGCGTCTAATGAAAGACGCGTCTTACTTTTCCTCGTATAAATAGCTCTAATGGCTCACGTAGCCTCTCTTTAAAAAAGAGGCAAGGAGGAACTGGGAAATGGCCTAATGACCCTGGAGATTGGTAACCAGTTAGTCTCTCTTAGGGGTCAAATAAGGCATGATCCACACCCTCTTTTTTGGGTAACTAATTAATTCTAATTTTCCGACCAGCATCCCTGTCTCTTTCATATGGGACTCGCCCTCTCCCACCCCCTTGGGAGAGGAACTAATCACAGAAAAGGCCTGGTGGTCACCACCCTGATTTTTCTTTCATCCACTTTTAAAAACTCTCCAGTTATTAAAAGTAGTCAATGACACCCTCATCAAATGTTTTTAGGACCTGTGACGGTTCAGAGTCCAATGTCCGAAGTCCACAATTACCCTCAACGTTTTTTTTCTTGATTTTTTAGCTGTTAAAGGTTCACTCGATTCATGACTTAAGCTAAACCACCGGCTCAAACTGCACTTAGTGTTCTATGTGAAGCCAACGACAACAACAGTTGTTTGGAATACTGTACTTCAAGTTGTCCGCTATCCCTTCTCCATGATATCCCGCTGTTGTATGCGGTAAGGACACAAAAGAGATCGTGTCCTGCTTCACCGGCGATCGCTGAGGAGAATATGATCATCAAAACACATGCCACGGATGGTTTTCGTAGATTGTTTATTGCAATAGCGGTAGCCGTTTTTCTGTAGCTAACGCTTGTTTAGACCACTGTTGAGTCTGAAAATATTTGTGGGATTCTCATAATAAGACGAGCATACCGGCACTATCTGGTGCACGCACTATCTGCTCTCGATCAATTCTTCTCTCCTCCACGATTGAACGACGTTTTCAGTCTTTTCATGGACTTTGGCAATCCGGCTATTTTGTTGAAGACCTGCTTTTGTACTTCTCAAAGAACTAACTACCATCACTTAATACTAAGACATTCCAGTGTCATGAATACATTGCGCCCGTGTAATTCAAGTATTAGAGGAACATGTTACTGAATCAAATAATGGTGATGGCCGATGATCACTGAAAAGCCGGAAGGGAAAAAAACAGAGTCGAAAATTTTTACTCAAGACAAAGAGGCAATTAAAATCTTCCACGCAGCCAACAATTTTCAACCTGTGTTTTTTAAAATTAAGTCTCTTGGAGAACGGAAAAGTTCAAACACTCTCAGCTTATCAATTGCGATGGCGGAGTAGACGCTCAGCCACTGACGCCGTTGCAGTGGAATGTAGCGCTACAAACTAAAGACTGGCTGCAGCACTGGAAACACATTACAAGGATCCATCTATATACGAAACTCATGTCTGTTTACCAGGTCGAACTGCGTAACCCTGAAAAATACAGGGAACCAACGAATACCGTAACAGGTAGGCCTTCTGATTTCTATACTTTCGAATCACGAGATGATAAAGGTGTGACATGATGATAAGTCTTTAAATCGCTTCAAGGATATGCTATGAAAAATGCTAAAGGTATTTTGTAAAACTGTAAGAAAGATACAGTGAGTCACAAAACCGAAGTGTTGTGGGTGAAAGTATGTAACCTTTCGAGTCTGAAATGCCATAGCGAGCTGATTCACAACACAGTGTTAAAACTTCACCGTAACATGCACTTGAGAAAACGTGAAGAGATGTCCCGCAAAGGTTATTTCAACTTTGAATTCTATCAGGGACAAAGCGATATGATCAACTTCTTATGTTTTCGAGTGATTTGATCTTTTTTTTTATGATTGTGATAACCTTGGATTTCCTGCAGTAACTGCATCGCTGACTCGTGAATCTTCACTTTATAATAAAGATACAGTGGACAGTTGTCACAGTTTTCATCGGCACAAACCAAACTTATTTAGACTTCTTATAGGCTTTTGGACTTGAAATAAATCTTTTTTCTTTCAGCCTAGCTCGTCAAACTTAAGTGTCTTACATCACAGAAAAATGGGTGAAAGCTAGTACATCTTTTGTTCGCTGTTTGGTGGGTAGCTTTGACTCGGTCGATCTCGACCGAATGTATTACTGAAATATAAACTACATTACACCCTAAGCCGGATCGGAAACTACACAAACCCTGGCTAAATGTCTTAGGGTATTAAACAGTTTTACATGAAATCGTAGAATAATTATCTTATTGCAAACGCGATATGTCTTTCAATGAGCTACTTTTTACTCGGTAAATAGGCTTGAAGTGATTTAAATGAAATTAAAAGGTTTTGTACGAAGATACGTGTGTTTGAAAGGATCCGAGAAGAAGTGTAAACGAATCCGTGGGGGCACAAAAGGATAAGTCGGCTATAAAGTGGATACTAATGGACTTCGCTTTTAAAATAATCAAGGTACAAAATATCCTGCTTATACTTAAATCGCAAACTGAACTGCGTGCTTATTACCTGGTTCTGAAAGGGTAACATCTCTCTATTTATTTGTTTCAAGTGACTTCAGCCCTATCGTTTAAAACGATACTATTTTATGGAACGCGTCGAAGCTCCTCGACTACTATAGACCGCCAGCAGTCTCTTGTTCCTTCAAAATTGTTGGGTTCTCGTGACGTATTGAAGAGTACTGGAAAAGCTTTTCTCGGGTTGTGCGCATCATGGCATGCATACATTCCTGGTTAAATCATCGTAGGATGCTTTATTTACATACAGTCAGCCACGACCAAGATGACTACAAACTTCAGGCGGCGACTGCAAGGTAACTTGCTCTCGAAGCATCGTGGAACGAACGTTTTGGAGTTTTTAATCGCGCGTTGACACCCAGCTTGTTTTATCCCGTCAGTCGTTGCAAGTTCTCGTTCTTTTATGTCGATGTTTTTTCTATAGGAGCCTGAGGATGCCGACTTAATTTAAGCTATTTTATTTTCACTGATCCTCGGAGCTTTGTTAGTCGGCTTAACAATACCGGCTTTTTGAGCGAGAGGTGCTTAGTCGCAATGATTTTGAAATAGCTCGCAAACGCCAGTTTCTTGTTCCGTCATGCATACTCATCACAATGAGTTACCTCACTGTCAGAAAAAAAATGAAGGGATCACCATCAAAGGTTGTTTAACTTTGAATTTTCTAAAAGGTCAAAGGGATATTTAATTTTCAACATTTCACGATTCCCTGAGAAAAGAGAGTTTTTACGATAGGGATAACCAGTAGATTAACTCTGGTTCTGTCAGTCGTGAAGCACAAATGTTCAAAAATAAAAAGAGCACACGCAACGGTAGGCCAAAGGTTTTAGCTGCAAAATTAAGCGAAAAAATATTAAGGCTAATCTTTAGCTTTTAGACTCGAAATAAAGCTTTTTCACTTGCATGGCAAAAAATGGAGGCCTTTTTTCAAAGAGTTCGCCGAAACCAAACGTGATTATTTCATGTCTTCGCGTACCCGCAATACGTTTTACATTTGTAGTGGAGTACAAACAATGAAAAAAAAATTTTGATCAAAATTACGTTAAACTCTTTAACTCTTGATCTTGGCCAAAAAAAAAATTCACGAGAAAATTTGAAATCTTAAGAAGTAAGTAGTATTATGACAAAGTTCTGCTTAAGAGGTTTCATTTGAATGGTAACACTAAAGGATTTTGTTCACAGATGTTAAAGTTAGAGTGGCGAAGAATCTCTCCATGTAACGAAACGAATCCGTGCGTTAGGGACAGAAAATGACGACTGCAGTGACGAGGATAAGTGGATGTTTAATGGACTTCGCTTTAATAATCCAAGGTACAAACGATCTTGCTCATATTTAATTCGCAGCCGAGGATATCATGAGTTACTGCTTTCCCATCTAGCTAATTCTAAAAAGGAGGAACACTATCGATAATTGTTCCAAGTAATATCAGCAAAATCGTTGATGAAGATGCCCGTGTTATGGAACGCCCTGATGACATTCACTCGTAGGTCGTGTCCTTCCGAATTGTTTTGTTTTCGCGGTGACCGTGGTGGTTCTCGTAATCTAGTTTCTCGCAATGTGACGATACATAAATTCTTGGTGAAATTACAGGAGGCTTTTACAGTCAGACACACTACCAAAGAGTTACTAACACTGAATCAGTGAAGAGCCGGTAAGTGATTTCAAGGTAACTTCAATCCTGAGCATCGTGGGACAAAAATGTCCGATGTTTCATTGCGCTCATTCCGTAGAATTAATAGCAGTCATCGCCTTGTGACTGCCCACCCATCCAGTTTTATTGAAGCCAGTTGTTTTATATTTGCATTGTTTTATGTTGACGTTATTTCTAAGAGGGTCATCGATCTTAATTCAAAATATTTCATCTCAACCTATCCAGCTTTGATACTTTTACTGTACTTTTTGCGCTAGTGCTTAGTCGCGATGATTGCATTTGAACTGAATAGCTCTTAATGCCAGTTTCTTGTTGATTTATGCAAACATCGTCACCTTGCGTTCCCTCAGCGTCAGATCTACACAGTTTTTGATAGTAGTACCAGGATAGATGTTCATTTCCCCCTATAAGTCAAGTCAGCTGAATTGGACTTAAGCCGGAACCGCCACACGAATGGAGGTGAATGTGTTCGGTAATTGCGTCAATTCTCAGCCAAAATATGCTAAGAAGTAATGCTGAAAAGACAGAGGTTATTTTATTCACATCCCGATTTACCAAGACACCTAACATTGAGAAGCTCTTTTTTGACAGTACCTTCATTGAACTAACTGAGAAAGTCCGTGATCTTGGTGTTATTTTAGGTAAAAATCTAACACTGACATACCACATTAATGAGACATGCAGAATAGCAACCAATGCCATCAGGTCCATAGGGCGCATTTGTAAATACCTTACTAACGAAAACCTCAAACTGTTAGTCAATGCTCTTGTCATATCACGACTGGACTACTGTAACAGTATCCTTTATGGTCTTCCAAAACGGGAACTGGACAAACTTCAAAGAGTTCAAAACACTGCAGCACGTCTTATTAAACAATACGATCACATCAAAGCTGCTCCGCTTCAGAAACTACACTGGCTGCGAGTTGAATCACGTATAATATTCAAAGTTATCCTTATTACTTTCAAGATTCTTCATGGACTTTCTCCGGCCTATTTGTCGTCCCTGCTACAAAAATATAATCCACCCCATAGTCTACGTTCATCCTCCAAATCGCTTGTTACTGTCCCCACTATGACATGTATGAATTCTGTGAACGTGCGTTTTCCTTCTGTGCAGCTACATTATGGAATCCTCTTCCCGATTCTCTTAAAAATGCTGTTTCCCTTTCGTCCTTTAAATCTGCCCTAAAAACATTCCTATTTCGGAAATTTTATTTTTAGTAACGAGAAACATTATACAGGTTTTTATTTTATTTAAATTTAATCTATATCAGTGTAGGTATATTATCATTTTCCAATTTTATAATCGACTGTTAGTATCATCATTATATTTTATTTTATTATGACATGTAAGCGCATTGAGATTCCTAAATGCGCTCATAAAAACCTTACTACTATTATTATTATTTTTATTTAACATTACGTGTTGTCGATCTTGGAAATGGCCAATTCTCTGAGAGAACCTGAAAGACCACCCCAAAATGGCAACACATGGGTGAATATTTCAGGATGGACTGTCACATTCCACTGTAAGCTACTGTAAAGTGTTCTCCTGAAACTGGTAAACTGAGATGTTTGAAACGACCAAAATATTTAGCATCACGTCTAATGCTTCCAGTGAAAGGTTGATTAACAAGTTTTGAAGCAGTCCTAACCACATCATAGGCATTACCAAGAGCCATTATGGCTCTTGGCATTACGCAGCTGATGTGGGGCTACCGATTACGCGTCAGTGATATCAAGCGGGAAGCTTATAAGATAGAATAGAAAGGACTGGCATTGCATTGAAGTAAGAAGCTTAAGGCTTGCGAAGTCCAAGCGCAATACACAACACCAGGAGCTGATTAATTTGCTCCTGACAACACTTTGTCATCACTGCGTAGTTTCAAGGTTGTTTCCCATGTACGGGATGGTATGATCCAGTTCAGGGTTACGCCTTGTCAACCTCGTCCCCCGGGCGCTTTTCCCTGGCTTTATTAGCGCCGTATACAAAACCCTGGAGGGAGAGCTGGAGTATAGCGATACTAACGCTGACGTCACATATTGATAATTAATATGTGCCAACTAGAGGCGCACTGGACCCGCACCGGTTCTTGTAACAAAAGAATCTTTTGATCCACTCGTTACACGTTTGAATAACAAAAGCAATGTTTGTAAGCTGTGAAGATGTCTCCTATGGTGCGCAGCCGGATACAAGCCAAAGGCGGTAAAAGACTGAGCGACGTATTCTCGTACCCAGATCTCATTCGTGTCTGTACGTATAGTTGGAAACGTGCGCGATCTGGGCACGAGGTTACCTGCATAAGCTTATCATCTATCTAGTATAGCGACTCATCTAGCTTGTTCCGGCGGCCTGCGCAGGGAGAATCGTGGGACAGAGGGGAAAACGTCCAGTCTAGTCCTTTGTATATGTGAGTTTCACCAAAGTTGTTTTTAGACCAAAGTTAAACGCTGAAATCTATCGGACGTTGGTTCCGAAGAGTTTCACAAACTTTTATTCAATTTTGTCAAGAGAGAGTAAAGGGACATTATACTCTCTTGGTGTGTCGCCATTACAATATTCTGCATTGTTTGCTTTGAGGTAGTCGCGTGGACTTGATAACGTTTCAAACAATCGGTTAAAGTGTGCGGACGTCCGAGGAATTAGACTCCCGTTTAATTACAAAAAATGACGAGTGAAATTCGCATATCTCGGCCAACGCCCTAAGATTCCCTGTCGGTCTCATTATTTTGTCTTGGTTCCGGGGACTGAGATAGTGGAGCCGGTGCCGCGAAATGGAGAGAGGAGAGGGAAAAAACGAGGCAGGGACACTGCCTACCCTACCCTCACTATCTGAACGCCTGAAACAGGATACCTATCACCGAGCTTCCATTTTTCATATTTTTAGAGGCCTAGGTCAAGGCATGTTAGATTTCAGACCATTTAGATCCATCGTTCGCGCCAAAAACTCACCAATTAGCGCAAAGAACGATGATTTCCAGCAACAGCGGATGAGATCGATCCTCTGCCTAAAGAATCTAAACTGACATATTGGATTGTGCGGAGGTTTATGAACGTAGCGAAGTCAGTCACAGAAAAGGAAATTCAAAATAGTCTTTTTCTAACACGCTGTGATACCTACTGGGGGCCTGAATGTACTCTCCCTCCAGTGATGGACTTTTTATTGTTGCCTACCGTATGATATCTGGGAAACTTTCTTTAGTCTTGTTATAATATTGTATTGAATGAATGAATGAACGAATGAAGAGTCGTGGATGAGAGGACAACAGACGTGCCCTCTTATAATACATTTTAAGATGTGAACAGTAAGCTTGGACGTCAGCATACAAAGGCGCCCCTGGCCGCCGCTCTCAGTCCATTTGTGAGCTTACTATACCCACCCAACCCATGATGCAAATGATGTGATGTGTGAAGGTTGACCACAACACCGGGGCCTACGTCTCCTACTCTTTTCGAACAGTGGTGTGGGTTCTTTTACATCCCACAAGAACCAGATAAGTGTAAGTGCTGGGAGACGGAACCTACGGTTTTTCGTCCTTATGCGAGAAGACTAGAAAGTCTAACTGTTTGCAGATATCATTACAAAGGCAGCACTTTCTTCTCAGTTATTTAAAAGACCCTGAGTGTTGGTCCGGCCGGTGGTCGAACCCGTGACCTCTCGCTCAGCAGTCCGGCACTCTCCCAACTGAGCCGACCAGGTGGCGGTATAATATTATTAAAGGAGTGCCAGAAAGTTCAAGCTATTTTTTGAGCGTACTTTGAAAATTACAATACTGAAACTCGCTTTTTCGACGAGCCGTGTTCACATATAAGCTACGCAGACAACGTTTCCTCTCCTTTGGAACTGTTGAAGAAGGAAGAATTTAATACAAAGCTCTACCTAAAAGCACCGATGAATCATCTGTCAAAAAAGCACTTTTCTGTTGGGTTGTTCTTTTTAAGTTAGTTTTCCTATCTGTCTGGCGACTTTATAACTGTTAATGGAGCGATCAATTTGGTCCTCGTGTCCCTGACTTCTTCTACGCAAGGAAAATATAGGCATAACAAAGGCGGCGTAAACTGAACGGCGTCAAAGCACTGACCTGGATATAACAACTAAAGTTTTGAGAAAAGATCATTCAAATAAATTTTGTCCACAGTTAGGTAATTCCTCGGGATATCCTCGAGAGAAACGCTTTAAAACGTAAACAACACACTTTATTGAAGTAATGACCCTTAGCAACCCCTCTCTACCGAATGGTCTTGCTTTCGTGCACACGCCTCGAACTTCAAATAACCACGCCCCCCAACCACAGTTTTCACCCTAGCCATACATAGGTGAGTACATTACTATTTAAAGTAGACAGTATTGGTACTTAAAATGGGGATTGTTTAATAATAGAAAATAAAGATTTTTGGACGCTACTATTAATTTATCATCATCATGTATCTCATTCAAAAGTATCGAACATTTCTGTGACTTAATATCATTCCCTTTCCCCACACTAAAAATAAACGAAAGAAGAAAAAAAAAATTTACGACGCTTGTGTTAAAAGGATAACTTGGCAGACCGAATGTAACAACTTGTTACAGAACTGAATTATTTTTTACTCAATTATTTATCTCCTTTAACTCTCAACTTCCGATTTGTCTGTATGCACTTCTCGATCGTTTCTTTATTGACAGAACTCACACACCATTCTTAACCCATACTGTTCATTTGGTTATGCAGACAGAGATTACCGTTGTTGAAAAACACAAATAAATAAAAACACCTCACGCGAAGGGTCATGCGAAAAGTATAGTCACGTACATCTTGAACAAGAATGAGCGAGTGCGAGGGTGGTACCATCCAACGCCCTTGTGATATCCGTGCAGTGGCGTCTATCGCGTGATTTTTATTTTTCTCAAGTCATGGGTCCTTGTCGGTCACGATATCTGATATGTTGTTGCGCTATCAAAACCGTTTCTAAAATGGTTATTTCTTCCTTAGTTTTGATCGTTGACCCTTTCGCAAAGTCCGAACTATACCTCAAAGGAATATTTTCTAGTTGATGATGTAATCTAAAACAAAAATGAAAGTTTAGCAGTGATGGCAATTATGTAACCGTTTATTCAGGAAGGAAGTTATGGAAATTATTTCATACATAAGCTCGGATTCCTTTGTTCTTTTCGAGAGGAATATATTAGATAATCCCCGAATCAACTGTCTGAAAATCTGGGTGCGGCTTTGATTGTTTGAAGGGAAGAGCGGGGCTAATGAACACCTAATTAAAATGCGAGGGGATTATGTATTAGTATGCAAGGGGGATAAGTGACCCCCTTGCATGCAATCAAGTTATAATTAGCTTTTCATGAAGAACAAATTTGCAGGTTGATCGAAAGATCCTCGGTGCGAAAATTGAAATTCTCAACTGCTTGCTCGTTGTCTGCACCCGCAAATGAAGTTTCAAAATTGTTTTCCGAAAGCTCAATTGCAGTACCGCCACTAAAGCTGCTTTAGTAAAAAATCACATAACATTAACTCCTCGCTTCAGGCCGATAACCCTTACTAACTAACCAAAGGATCTAATGACATGCTCCCAAAAACATCAAGAGGAAAATATCTCAGAATACAACTAAGTAAACAGTAAAGTTGCAATGAGAGAAAATCTCCTTGAGAGGAAGTTATTGCGTTAAAGATTATTCTTCTGTGGGAATATGCTAAAGAGGGCGAGTGGCCGGGGGGGGAAGCGGGGAGAGTGATTCACATGTGAAAGAAGGGAACGATGCTTGTCGCGAATTTGAGCATGGCTCAAAGGTACCATTACAGCCAAGGAAGGGCTATGTCATAGATTTATTTCTTCTTTTCTTTTTTCACCTTTTCTTCATCTGCTTTCTCGCTATTTTTCATTCAGTTCACGCACATATTCTAAGGAGAAAATACCTGTTTGGGTAAAACCATTGGCGTTCCGCTTTGAACAAACTAAAAAACATCAACAAAGCCGGGTTGAATAAAGGAACTTAAGATTATTTAGTGCGAAATTTTCTGCAATTGTCCCCTTTGTTCCGAAAGATTTTCTTGCGCAGTATAGGCAAAATAAAAGTCGAATAAATAGGCGGATTAGTGCATCACACTTTTTGGTTATTTCTTCGTTTTATGAAGGACTAACACAAGACGACAATTTGATTGTTCTTTTTAAGAACCTGTCACGGAAATTTAATAAGACCGAATAAAAGCGAGGAAGTTTGAACAGCATGAATTCACTTTTAAAGTGAATTCATGCTGTTACTTAAAAGTGGTTTCGTAAGCCTCTCATTATTTGATTCCGTCTCTCTCTTCGGAGTAAGCTGCCAGCGGAGAGGACGTGACGGCTGAATTTCAGCCGGAACCGAAGGTGGATTAACGAGTGTGGGAAAGATAGAAAAGAAGGCTGCAAAAAGATTCCACTTAAAATGTGAAGTCAGCGCCTTGCGCAACTGAGATCTGGGTCCTCGGTTAGGGAATATCAGAGAGGTACGCTTTGGTCTTATTGGCAAAAATTAAAACGGTTGAAAAGAACAGTATACCCAAAATCCAACATTATAGCTAACAAACATCAAAGTTGTTTCCGCGACGCTCACAGACTAGATTGTTCACAGTCCCTTTATATGTAATTCTAGGTTGTTTTTGAAGTTTGAGGGGGAGGGGGGGGAAGACGTCTCCTGGAAAATTTGGGTCGGGTGAGGGGCGTTTATTCTGATGAGCTCCTGAGGTCCCCAATTACGGACCCCGGTTCAAATGGAAACATAAATGCTTGGTTTAAATTACTGAGTTGATTCGAATGGTTTTCAGTTTCAGACCAAAACTCTTTAATTTGGCACTTCACATACCTGTATAGATCAGGAAGTCCCTCCCTGGGACTGTTCATTGTCCCTTATTTTTCCGTGTGATTTTCGAGGCTCGAGAAGCCGCCATCTTAAGTTTCCGATGGTGAGTGACTAAAATGAAAACCCTCTCCAGCTTAGGCTCAGTTTCCTTCTAGGAGAAAAACAATAACAGGTAAAAATAAGGGTGTAAACAGTGCACTACCAAATACCCATGAGACTGAGGCAGCAGACGGAGTGGTTGGGGTGATGTTTTACAGCCAAGAATCGATAGTATTGGTCATCGCCCATTTCTGGTCACGGTTTCGTTTAGTTCACAGATTCACCTGTAATCAGGCATTTTTAGGGAGATGACATGATCACAGGTTAAAACAAGATTGACTTTTGAATGTTCCGTCTAGTAACGTGTTGAGTAACCTACGATCAGGCGTTTTATGATGAAGATTTTTGTAAAGAGGGTAAAAGAATGCCTTCCTTCCCGCGAGAGACTTGGAAAGATTTAGGTGATCGAAGGCTATGCTTTGCGTTACCACAGCGTCAAATACACCTCTGTCGATCTATTATATACTGATTACATTACCATAGCCTGCGAGCAGGCTCATTTGTGCGAGTTTCTCCGCCAAAATAATTTTCCCAGAATTCGCACAAGTGGGCGTGCTCGCAGGCTAACATTACCAGTGTGAACTAACCTGTATCCAAATCCTTATGAGTCCCAGAAAGAGTGAAGCAAGGAAAAAAAGGGCGGATCCAGGACATTTGTAGGAGATGTCACTACCTAACCTTACCCTCGACTAGAAAATATAGATTGATGGAGACACTAGACGGCACTCAGCGCGAATTTTTCAAAAAATGTTTAAGACAAAAATGTATGCAAAAGAAATGCCCATTGTTAGCATCTCAAACTGCCGGATTTTTTTGTTGCCCTTACAAGGTTTCAGACTTGACACAAAGATAAAATTTCACTCTTCTCCTTTAATATTTTTTATTTCGTCTTTAGGTTATTAAAAACTGAAACAGATATAGGAGAAAGTATTGCGAACGTGTTTCTTTTATTAGCGCTGGCCCAAGCTCGTTTTCCACAGTTCCCCAAATACTAAACGGTTGTTTGGAGGAGGAGTTAATTTGCAGTCGAGAATCCATAAATACGGACCAAAACTCTGAAGGCACTTTATACGATGTCCGGATTAAGAGGGGTATGTTTTAAAATTAAACATACACTTTTTACTGATTTGAACAAAATCGCAAAGACAAGCTTCAACAAACCACACAAACGTCTTTGAGAGAAAGGAAATTGGTTAAATACACTACTGTACTCAGTACTGTACTGTACATTGCTCGATCTATCAAGTACAAAACATTGCATTCGGTAGAACTCTGACATTCGTTGCCAAAATAATCAGCAATTGAAGGGAAGTCTTTGAGGTATCTCGACCACATCGACATGCATCCTAATTTTTTTATGACCGTCGCTAAACGAAAGCATTATTGAGGGGCGTAAGGGGGGGTCCGAAAACCGCAAAACCGCACAGAGAAACATTAAAATCCGCAATGACGCCTCGAAATTTACCTTTATTCAGAAAAACAGCAGTCCACCTGATCTAGTAAAAACGCAGTACCACAGACTCATCCAAAATTACGCGAAAACACGTCACCGGAAACTCTTACGCCCCCCCGGCCTTATTACCTCACACATAAAGAGGTGTTTCTGGGGGACTCCCATATGACAGTGACGGTAATGCTGTGCAGATTTTGGTCTCACAATGTTCAAGACGGAAAGTCAATAGTTTTACCCAAGGGCTGTGAGCGAGGGAAAAGGCCATAAGAAAAAGAAACAAACGCCTTTATGCTGTGTTGGAGTATGGTCTCCTTAATGGTTCAGATAAAGGCTGATTCACGCCCAAATTAGTCTACTATAGGGATCTGGTCCTTTCCGAAGAGCAACCCCCGTCTCTTTCGCATCGGAGCCCCCCACCCCGCTCCCTGTCCGTATTAGCAAGGTCAACGTCTGTTAATTGGACAAGAGATTAAAGTTCCGTCGTCCGCATTAACGCTCGAGAGGCCTTATATGAGCAGGGGGGTTTAATTTATATGCTTCCGATACTAGTAGGTGAGGTTCATTTAGAGACTATATCAGGGCTATTGCGATCTCCCAGGGAAAGTCCGTAAAAACGAGGCGTTCATACTAAGAGGGTTCCTGTTTATAGGATTGGACTGAAATCCATATATGGAAAGAGGAAGAAAGGTGTAATCCAATATACCTCTCAAAGTGTATTCGTTGCTTTTAGTTTGTTAATTGAATGTTTTATTTATATTGCTGCTCTTATTGCAAGCATCAAAGTATTATTGTACGTGACGTCTGACAGATTTCGGTAACCTTACCAACCCTTCAGCCATTTATGGGAAGTTTCAGCCTTGATCAAAGTTCATTCAGGGAGTGGCACTAAAGATTCCCGTTTCTTTACGTATTTGTTATTATTATTTTTTGATGGAATCGCCATTATACCGAGAGAGTGTTATTTTCAAAGTTACAGTTAGAGTACGAAGCACGAATTGATCTAAAAACGCTGTTTTTGGAGGCCCTGTTTTTCGGGGTATAAAATTTGGGTACCGGTTTTGTAATTGTCTCGAAACGTGGAAAGCCTTGTAGCGGATTTACCTAAAGACGGACTGGAATAATCAAGTATTTGGAACCGTTATTGTTTTTTGGTACTAGTTCGGGGATTTGAATTAATTTTTTCATTTGGGATTTGGCGTAGCAAAAAATAGAAATTAGTTGAAAATTACTTAGAAAGAAGTCCCCATCCTTCTATCCACTAACAACGTACCTTATCACTTTCTGTGAAGTCACTTAATTTAGCAGAGAACCGACGCGAGACTCAACGCATTTTTTTAACCACCGAACGTCTGGGTAGCTTTTCTATTTCTTTTACTAAAGAAACTTGGATTAGCGAGTACCTTCACGTGCTGAAATTTACCAGTTTAGCACTTAATATATGAGAACCACTTCAGGCTGACAGTTAAAAGAAGTCCTCATTCTAAAAAGTTCCTAGAATCAGAGAAAGACAATGGTGAAGACTTAAGTGTGCTTTAAGGGCCATTCAAGAACACACAGAAGACTGACAAAACATAGATGCATGCAACAGCCGTAAAACTGTTTAGGTAGTATTACAGTATTTTTATTGTTTCCTTTGCCCAATTACAGTTATTTGGTAATGTTTAGTGCAAAGTACAATACCTATTACTGTGTTCACGTAATTGGTAAGAACATGTAACTGCCCGTTAACTACTCAGCCATTAAAAATGACATTAATATAAAAAAAACATTCACGGGTTCTTTTTGTGCCTTAAAAAACTGAAATATTCTCCTCTCGGGAAAGATAGGGGAAAAAGAACAAGCACACTTACAGTGACATAACCTCAGCAAAACGAAACTAGCGGAAAAACCGGAACTAGTCACCGACATTGAATAACCTCGATTCTGATGTTTTTTCGTAACATTACATCACTCATACTTATAACTTGAAGGTGCTTTTGCATTGCAAATTCAGTTCTTACCTATAAGACTTGATTATAAAGTGAAACGTAATCTATGCTTAAAATTAACGCAAAAGACTTATGTTGTTGGAAAAGTTAGAGCAGGACGGACCTCGAATGACCTTCACTTGCCTTGTTTAATAAAATTTGTCACACCTTGCCTCTGCCACTCCCAAGTTGCTCACTGTCTTACAGTCTTTTAAGCCAAAAAAACTTAACGTTATTCAAAGAGGGTCTCTAAAAGGAGATTTGTTTAATTGCTCCTTTGATTGTTGCCAACGATAACTTTTCGTTTTTTTTTCGCTCAGACAATTGGCTTTCACGTCACGCACGTCACGTAGATCCCGTGCTTCTGCAGGGTCACATGACTTTCTAAGTACCACCTCCTTTATGTGTTCATGCATTTTGTTGTGCGTGGCAGCCATGAGCGTTGATAGTTTCTCCGCGCTTTACTGGGGACTCCTCGAGTTCAAAGTACAATCTGCTCAGCTATAAATACAACATAGAGGCTTACGTCTTGGGATATACAGTTTTTCGAAGAGAGAGGCCATTCCCGTAGCCGTCAATGTCAGACAAACTAGCGAATGGTCTGAAGCAGGCCGAGAGCTCGAGCAGAAATGGTAATAAACAACTTGATCGTTTGTTATCTGTAGTAGATCACGCACTCGTTATTTAAGTGATAGAGAAGTCTTATAACCTCTCTTGTTTAATCTTTGTTGCAGGAGATGATGGCGAAAACGGGGCCTGCTTGATTTGTGGCGATAAAGCGACGGGCAAACACTATGGTGCGTCGAGTTGTGATGGCTGTAAAGGTTTCTTCCGACGAAGCGTCAGGAAAAATCACGTTTACGCTTGTCGGTTCCAGAGAGTTTGTGTGATCAACAAAGACAAGCGAAATCAATGCCGCTTCTGCCGGTTGAAGAAATGTTTCCGAGCTGGAATGAAGAAGGAAGGTGAGACGTTTTACCAAACGTAATCTTGTAAAGTTGTGTTTGCCCGTTCGTGTATTGATTGATTGCTATTTCGGCGAACTAGCCGTTCAGTGATGGATAACCCGATATATGATTAAGCCGTACATCTCTTGAGTCTGAATCTGTCAAGTACACGGTGGTAATGTCATTTGATTCCATCGCAATCAATAGAAAATCGGTGTTGAAGAAAGTTTGTAAGGACAAGCACCGGATGACAACCGTTAAGCTTAAAATCTTTGCGTGTTTGCAGTTTGTTGTGAAAATGCAAATCACCAGATATTTTGTTCATTGACAAAAACATAAATTAGTACAGTGTTATGGACAGGAAAAGAAAAAGCGGTCGAAACGGTGCTTTTGGCTATTGTAAGTTGATCAGTTGTGTAAACAAAAAATCAACAACACCAAACTCAAATTTTTTACTAGGATGCATGTCCTGAGCATCTTATTAGCACTGTCATACAACTTGGAAACTTACACGAAACTGGGGAAACAAACTTTGAAAAAAGCTTTAGTGATATGCCTGGGATAAGCTTATATTCTTTGTGTGTTTTTAACATGTCTGTTCATCTCAGTGTCATTGTTTGTGTATGAAAAATATATTCTCCCAAAAATTAAGCACTCATTAAAATCAATTTATCATTTTCCAGGTTTACCCAATAAGTAAACAATAATAATTGAGGGTATAAAAACAAAACAAAGTAAACAGTCTGGAGTGAATGACTTGGACAAGTCCCTCAAGGGGAAAATAGTGAATGGGGTCCATTTCTTAAAATTGTTCAATCATGATCAAAAGTAGCCTGCAAAAACATCCGTTTCTCGTCGCTAAAAGAATTCAAGATATTTATTGAAAGGAAACTGTAAATAATGTTGTTATGTAATAGTAATGTTGCAAAAAAAATGTTGACAGCAACATGAAAGTGGTGTGATTCTCAGCCATGCATCATGACATTTTCATAACACATGTGATAAAGAGCCAGCAATAATTTCAACAGAAATTGTTTTTAGTGGTTTCACTGACATTAAAAATAGTATATAGGAAATACTTGTTTGTCACGTCATAACAGTGTTGTTCCAGTTTTGAGAGAAATTGCATTCAAGGGACAGACAGCTAGAGAAGCAAATCTAAGTCAAAGACACGGCCATATAAACAAGCAAAAGATAGCAGTTATTCAATATCATGAATTAGAAAATATGAAATAAATCATATGATTCAACATTTATATTACCTTACTGCTTTGATTACTGTCATCAAAGCAACAACAAATCAGGCAATTTTATTTTCTGCTGTATGGAGATTATTCAACAAGTTTTCTCTTGCTGAAGTAGCTGGTAATTGAAATTGTGAATTTTGGCCTGCCAGTGTCAAAATACTCACTTTGGCAAGCTATTCTCTCGTTAAACCCTGTGGAATGTTGAAGTGCGTGATTGAGGTATGACAGGGGCATGTTGAAGGATGGGCAGAGGATGGACCGAAACATTGCACCATGAGCTGTACATGTGCTGCATATATACATCTAAATACCCTCATATATTTTCATAACTTAGCAGGTACTCAATTTGAAGTGGATACTAAAAGATGAATTAATTTGCATCAGTGATACCCTTATGAATGGATGGATAAATAAAAAATTGTCGAAAGGAAAAACAACATTTTTTGCATATTTTTACGTATCTAGGTAGTTAAAATTCACTCTGTGAAATGTATCAGGCACGGATTCATTAGAATGATTTCCTCTATTTTTATAACAGAAGGCATTTTCCTGAGTTGCTTGACCAATTTCATAGCTGCAGTAGTGTTAAAGTTTCATATATCTACTGTACATAAGATGATTTCTGTTATGATTCTCACAAGTTCTGTTTTTGATCAGTGTTATGTTTAGCATCACACTGTCATGTTGTTTGGATAGAATTATAATGTGATAGAACCATTTCCATTTTTCCAAATGATAGTTATATTTCCTATTAGTGTCGTGCTTCTCTTACTTGTTGTGTTCCTTTGCTGGTCGTCTACAGGACTTACTTTTGTATGTAACTTTTTTACTTGCAACTTACAAAAATCCCCGCAACCAAATCTTTGGAGGTCACGGGCTTGTGAAATTGTCAACAAAATATGATATTTCAAAATTAGAGTAGAACCAATGTTTTATTGATTTGACACATCCACAGAGCATAAAATCAGACAGCCAAATACGGTTGTACTTGTGTATTTTACTCTTTGAGCTTTCTTTTATTTGATGATATAGCATGAAACACAAGTTGATAGCAAGTCTTTTCATATATCAAAGCTGGAGCATAAAGCGATTGCCATTAGCCAGTAGGGTAGGCAATGTCAGTTTCTATTTTTGTATTTAGTTTTTCATGAATTTCTCTTTTGTTCAAAAGCCAATTCAACACAGTTTTCTGGAATTGCATTTCACGTGATCTCCTTCAGGTTTCAAAGATTAGTATCTAAACTCGTGCGGATGAGTTGAAAATAAGCCAATAATTCAGCGGCCTCGTGGAAAAAGGGTGTAGGTGATGATAGTTCCTTGAAGTCCAACTTGCTCCCCATGAGCTCTATTTTGAGACAATTATGTAACAAACTAAGTTTTGGCCTGTTTTGGCCAATAAAACTTCAGTGAATTCAAGTTCTGTAGGTTACTACTTTTTCTAGAACTCAGGAACAACTGGCACAGATGACGGAATAACAATTGATTAGTTTTGTTTTAGTGGAGATAATAAACCACAAAGTCAATTAATAATGCTTTGCTTGAACTAATCCATTTTACATGCTATATGATAACCAGACTTTGTGTTAGAATACAACTTTTTAGGAACAGTTTGGATATTGGGTCGAAATCAAGAATTAAACCAACATTATTTTTACAGAACCCTTAAGTTGTCGTAACATTAATATCCATGTATATCGTAGCATTAAGCATTTTACATGCTATATGATAACCAGACTTTGTGTTAGAATACAACTTTTTAGGAACAGTTTGGATATTGGGTCGAAATCAAGAATTAAACCAACATTATTTTTACAGAACCCTCAAGTTGTCGTAACATTAATATCCATGTATATCGTAGCATTAAGCCCATATTTTGGCCATCATCTGGAATTTCAAGGTGCGGACACATCAGGATGTGATCACGTAACAAATCATAGACACCTTTGGAGGGGTGTGTAAAGTACTGCAACGAGTCCGAGATCAACAACTGGTCACGAGCTGGAGCCGATTTTCTGTCCGATTTTTACTGTCGTTCTTTCTTTGGGAATTTTCATGTTTTCATTTAATTTCTGGGTTTTTATGGTTACAGCCATTCTAGAACTGTACACCTATATGCCCTCCTTTAGTTGTTTAAAGGGGCTGCGTCATAAAGATTTAGCACCACTTGATATTCCAACAAAGTTGTTTTAATCGATCACCGTCTTCATGGCAGTGTTTACCATTGTGAGCAGACTAATTCAGGTGGCATGCATGACCAGCCTGGGTCGCGTGTCCCTGAAGCAAGCCTCATTTGAGATTTTTGGCTGTAAATATGTACAGTCGAACCCCGCTATTTCGAAGTCCCAATGGAAATGAAAAAAGTTCGAAATAGCGGGGCTTCGAAATAACCGGGGAAGAGTAAAGGGGAAGGGTAAATCCAAGGGCATTCGATCTTCCTTCGAAATAGCGGGGACTTCGAATTAACCGAGTTCGAAATAGCGAGGTTCGACTGTATGTATATCACCAAATTTGCCTCAATTTCATGTCCCTCGAATCCAAGCCGTTTTGTTTCAACCAGTTGATTCAGAATTACACTCCAAAGGGAAAAGTAAATGCTGTATCCTCTAGAACACTTTACTGTTGATAAAACTTAAGGTGGAGAAATACTGTTTCGTGTAGAAAGCCACATTTTTGCAAGCAAAGGATGTGAATGGAAGTTAAGGTAAAAAATTCTTGTGAATTGAAGGGATATGTTTCTCATAATATTTGAAGCAATTCCTGGAACTCTGTGGTAAATAAATTCAGTCTTTTGGCCAAATTTGTATTTAGCCAGGCTTTGTTGTATTTATTAAAGCTTAATTGATAAATTGCTTTAGTTGAGCTTTTCTGGAACGTTTAACAAGGTTTGTTGTCCCCTTGGTAGTGAAATGTTTTTACATGCAGAAGCGAAGATTGAAAATGATTTGATGCGCTCGTGAGGTGTAATGAACCAGTTTAATATTGAACTTGATTGGAATTTCACTCATTCACTCCCTCTATCACTGGCGTGCTCTAAACCTTATCGTGGACAGGTTTCAGTCAAATAATACGCTGATTTATTCTCACAGACTTTTATACAATTGTATCTTGATACACACACTTTGTTTCACCTACGGTATGTGTCGCATTGCATTACTTGCATGGTTGTTTGTCACTGGTAGTGTCAAAAATCAAAATGAATTGCAAACTATTTGAAATGTCATGCTTTGCTCGCGGCACTTCACTTTCCATTGGAAACTACTAGTTTTTTAGATGTAGGGGCGGAGCTAGGAAGTGTAGTTACTGGGGGCCCAACTTGTTCGCACTGTTGAATAAAACAATTAATGTGGCTAAATGTAATTTGGGCAAAGTTAGCCTTGATGCAATGCTGGCCAGCAGTTTTCTTAGCAATACTGGGGTGGCCCGATGCCTTTAGCGAGGGCACCTCATGGCTTGTATTTGCAGTTGCTTGCCTGCAGTTCTTTGCAAAGTGTATTTTGCTGGAGCCTCGCCTTGGTTGCCATTTTTGTGCAGTGTTTTTTTCCCAGCTCTCCCTTCCCATTTTAGTTTTGTGCCATTTAAGTATTTGGTCTTTAAGTATTCCACTCAACAGTTCAGTGTGACGGTGCCTTGTGGGCGTCGCTCGTTGGGTTGCCATGGATACCTCCTTCCTTGTGCTAGAGCATTGCTCAGCTCCACCAACTTTGTAGGCACCAGTGCCCAAGCTCATCTATTGGTGATGAGTTTAATCTTCCTTCCATGTTTTTTACGTGTTACTTTCTGTTTGGTATACTCTTGCTGGTGGTTCTGTTGGTCGCCTGCTTAGCGTTTGAAAGATGACAAATCATCATTGTAGTTATCATAACCTGTGTATGGTGCTTCTTGCAGCTGTTCAGAATGAGAGAGACACTATCTCAAAACGGCCACGTGGAGAGGAGACTGAAAACAAGCATGGCTTGACGACCAGTGTATTGTTATCAGCTGAGATTCTTTCACGTCCTGCAACTTCACCTCCAGGTAAATTGTACTGTACAACTCATTTAGCTTAGTTTCAACGACATTTTGAACATTATTTTTGCAAGCCCAAGGTCCACCTTGGGTGTTGACAACAACAACCTGGATATCCTAAGGATCAGCTTGTGAAGAATTTATGATTGATTATTGCAGGAAAAAAATTAGAGTACTACATAATATTTCTGGTGACAGCGATATTTTATTCTTTTTATAAACCAATGCAGAAAGCATTTCTTTGGAGAAAGAGGCAAGTTACGGTGACATTGTAGAATCAATGCGGCAACAACTTCTGGTATTAGTAGAGTGGGCAAAACACATCCCTGCATTCTGTGAACTGTTGCTTGATGATCAAGTAGCTTTACTGCGAGCACATGCCTCTGAGAACTTATTACTGGGTGTTTCAAGACGTTCGTTAAATTTAAAGGATGTTTTATTACTTGGAAATGATCTTGTATTGCCACGGACAGCTGGAGATCCTGAAATGCGGAGAATTGTAAATCGTATATTTGATGAACTTGTTGAACCCATGAAAGAGTGGAATGTCGATGACACAGAATATGCTTGTTTGAAGGCAATTGTGTTCTTTAATCCTGGTAAGTTGTTTAAGAATTTAAGTTTAATTACTTACATTAAGCCCTGTAGTCAAGAGTAAAAATGAGTAATTAGGAGCTGATTCAAGTACTTCCACAATCTTGGCGAGAATCCATTACCCACATTTGGGGATAAGAATGTTTAACTACTTAAGAGTAACAGACAACCCGGCCCTGTTAACAAGGGGACTTAATCCTGGAGTCAATATGGAGCGACAAAATGATCACTACTGAGCAGCACAAAGCAACGCAAGTATCTTGTTAACTTTTTTTATTTTTCCAACTGGTTTTGTCTAATCACACAGACTTCATCGGGATGTGTAACAAGATAGAGCTAAGGAACTATCTTGTTATACTCCCTGATGAAGTCTGTGTGATCAGACAAAACCCGTCGGAGAAATGTGACCTTCTCCAGGAAAATGTATACCAACACTTTTCAGTTAAACGGGCAAAAACTAACAGCTGATGAACGGCTTTTCAAAGCATTTTAATGGTTTGATTAATGCTCTTAACGGGTGAGCTAAAATTTCTAACAGCTTTGGAAAGTGTTCGAACTGGTTGCCTTGATTTTCTGAATGGTTTTCTTAACGGGTTGACTAAACGACATGAACGGCTCACATGATCAAAGTTTTCAACAATTGTTGTTTGGATTCTTCTCTGCTATCAATTTTGCCTCATTTCTTCATCTTATTATGTTTGAAATGTTCACAGAAATTGCCTTTCAATCAAAACAAACCGCAGCGGTTGTATTCATCCTTGCTTAGTAACCAGGCAAGTGTTTCGAAGCATGAAATGTTTTTCACAGGCCATAGGGTATTTTCTTACTAATCCAAACATTCTCTCTGTTGTAGATGCGAAAGGTCTTACTGATGCCCAAAAGATCAAGGCATTAAGATTTGAGGTACAGACTATGCTAGAGGATTACATTGCCAAGGACCAGTATGAGAGCCGTGGCAAGTTTGGAGAACTACTTCTTATGCTTCCCACCATGCAAAGCATAGCGAAAGAGATGATAGATCAGGTTCAGTTTCACAGACTCTTTGGTGTGGTTAAAGTTGATAACCTTCTTCAGGAGATGATTTTAGGAGGTTGGTGATGCATTTGGTCAAACAGAGTCTAAGGGATGTGGTCCCACTAAGATTGTGAATTTTCACTCGCCTAGGGTGCATCACTGTTATAGGGTCCAGGGCTGTCATGAAGTTTTGAAGCAGTTGTAGCAAATAACAGCTCACAAAAATTTAGTGTCATCTTTAGCTTTTCACTTTGATCACCAGTAACATCAAGTGAGCTCAGCCGTAACAGTTCTGCAGGACTATTAATTACCACTAATACAAAACACAAAGCAGAGTAGAGTACAATGTAGTTAATCATAAGTCCAAAGCTTTAACCGTTAATATTAAAATACGAGTTCTCCTTTCTTGTCCCATACCTTTCCTTTAGAAATGGTGGGGGAAATTATTTTGTTTAAATATCACAAGAAGTAATCCTTGGTGATCATAGACTTAATTCTCATAAGTTCCTGAATGGTTAGGCATTGGCATTACAAAGAGAAATTTGGTAATGATCACATGAGAGCTTAAAGGGTTCAACAAAAATATGTTTTTCAGATGGTCCAGATTAAGTAATATGGCGAACTTGTATATTTTCAGGTCATTGTTGTGTCCTTTTAGGTTTAATTAGTATACTTTCTTCACTGTAGCAATTTGTAGGCAGGTCATCATGACAGAGTGTAATAGATGCCATTTTTCTGTCTTGGAGTAACAGTTTCCATAGCCAATAGCGTCAAGCAAAATAATGAGAATCTCTTAACTTAGTAACACATTAACTTGAAAATGATATAGTAACATATCTGGGTCAGGTGAATCAGTTTTATCTGACTCTAGCCATCAAAGGGCATTTGGATGTAACAATGTCTGTACTGTGTTGATAGAGTATGGATGAGCTGTATTCTAAAAGTCCCAGTCTAAACATGATTATCCATTCAAGCTTGACCTGCCTAGAACCAGCCTGTAAATACAGCTGTCTTTTGCTGCTCCTCACCACTGGGGATGTTTCACGGGAGAGACGTTTGTAACGGGATGACAGAAATGCCATACTGATGATATTAATCTGTCCATAGCCCTTATTGGTCTAAAAGGTCAAATTTAAATGTGATGAATCTACTGCAAAACAGTCAATCTACTTGCAACATTGATTTTTGCGGCCATTCATTTGCATTAGAATTTTGGCACCCTGTGATGACCAGATTAATAGACCCTCCCACCTTTTTTTTCAACTTTTGACAAGGACAATTTAGGGAAAATCTGTCAAAACTGCTTGAGAGAGCACCTTTAAATTAGTAAAATTGCTTAGTTTGATAGTGAATGGTTGAAAACTAACTGAGATATACTCCTCAAAGTTGCGAAAGTTTACAGATGTTTGTATGGTGTTGGGCACAAACTTGCTCCCCACCATGCAAATGTCTGTAAGTTTTAAGTTTTTTCATCTTTACGGAGCTATGTCTTTGCTCACATAAGATGTATCACTTTCAAACTTGGCAATTGTACTAATTTCCAGTGGTGTTGACAGATTTTAAAAGGGTCTATTATGTAAAAAATGGACTTACATTCATCAGTATGGCATTTTTGTCGTTCTGGCGCAGACATCTCTCCCTCGAAATGTCCCTGGTGGCTAGGAGTGATGAGAGGTGGCTGTATTTGCAGGCTAGCCTAGAACATCCATAAATCTAAGCTTTCTTAACCCTTGATTGAAATGACATGACAGAACACCTCAAGATGAGGCCTTGAAAGAGATATCAACAACTCTGGTTTCCCAAGGAAGCAGCTGGGAAGACTGGCTGAGATGGAGAGTGATGGTGTTAATGGCCCACGCTCCAGCAACAGCTATAGTCCAGAGTGTTTAAAACAGTACTTTTATGCATTTTTACAGGAACCAATATTGCAGAGCAGCTAGATGCAGCAAATGTGGTACAGATGGCCTGTCCGCCTCCCACATCTCCAGTAGGTACTCTCCCCCCTGCAAACCATGACATGTACAACCAAAGTATGGTACCTCCAGTTAATGTGCCTGGATCTGTTGCTTCAGTGCCAATGCAGTCAGTTGCCATGCTTCAAGACAGAAAATTTGTCTCGGCACCGTCAACCTCTCTCCCTGGGGGCGTCATTCCAAAGACAGAGAGATTTGACTCATGACAGTTAATTGAACTTTAGTGCATGCTTAGGTGGGGTGCGCAGTGTGTTTAAAAGGAGTCTGCTAAATGAAATAAGAAGCCACTTTCCTGTGGTTTGAGTTTTTTACTGGTGCTTAACATGTAAGGCAAGGGTAACAGCCTTAAATGTGATGGGACTGAAGAATATAGCTTGTCCACTTGTAGATGAATTACTACAAAAGCGTGCTCAGTAAACTTAAGCAATGGATGCATTAATGAAAATGAAGGGGCAGCTTAAAGAATAGCTTCATGATCAACATACTAATACAACTTAGTAAGATTCGTTATAGAATAATAATTACCAGGGCTATAATTTTGTATCTGTCCACTGAGCTAGAAAGCAATGGTTAAAGTAAGTTTCAAGGTTCTGTACGGTTTTTTTACAGTACCCATCTGGTTATTATCTTCCCTTCAGTTTGACTGAGGACATTAGTTTAAATGCAGATGCATTTTCCACAGTTGCTCCTCGCGAGCAACAGTACATGTAGTAGCCAGATATGTTTCTTTGCAGTAGTCTAAAGGACTGTTAACAGTGGTCATATTGTCCATTTATTGTTCAGTCATGTAATGCTAAGGTGTGACTGTAGGGTACAATTTATGTTTTAGGTCAAGGAATCTCAATTTTTGTAAGCAACACCCTTTAGTGTGGTAAGAAAATTGAAATACTTAGAGCTTTAAGAAATAAATAATAGTTCTCTTTTTCTGAGCGAGCAAGAAGAGCATGCTAGAAGACTGTGTAGATCACCCCACCATAAAGACAAAAATCATTTTTTCGAAGATTTGCTTACATTTAACACCATTGTACCTGAAGTTGCAACTGCTGGTTTCCATTTGAGTAAGAATTAATAGTGAATGGTAGTCCCCAAATCACAGCAAACAATAATAAAATTATTTATCCAAACAGTCAAAATAATTTATGGCACTCCATGGTGTGACTAGCCGTGACTGTCAATTACATTATTTTTGTACGGTAGCATCATGGACACGTACTCAGTAAATTTTTGCAGCCTAGTCGCGGGTGATCTCAGTGTGTTAATCCTGGACCATGCACCATGAGCATCATGAACTGGAATAATGAGGCTGAAGAGAGTGCCTTGAAGCTAGGCTGAAAGTTTTGGCTTCTGAAAAAGTGCAATCTTGGCTATTGTCTGTGATTATCAACATGGAAAACCATCTTTTGCAATAATATTTGTGGGCTCTTTCTTTCACAGTCTTGTTACTGTGATTAATTTATAGATCTAGAATTAAGCAATGAGAACAAATCACATGCATATACGTGTAACGGTTTGAAATACTGTTTTTCTTATTGGTCATTCAAAAGTTATTCAGAAATTCATTCCTGAACAGTTTTACTAGTTGTAGAAATAGTACCTGCCAACTTTTTCCAAATCGGAGGTCTGAGCTTTTTAACCCAAGTTTTCCAGGATTTCAGAAGAGAATCTTTAACATTAAACATTCAGACACCCAAAGTTTGAGGAGTTTCTATTATGGTTTTTTTGAGACTGTGAGTCCAGCCTTTTTCCTTGTGAGCCCCAAATTTTTGTAACTTTTTAAACTGCAAGTCCAAGACTTTTAATTAATTAACAGACTCTTACACTTCTGAAATAAGCTTAAGTCTTTCAGATTTCTTCTGAAGCTGTCAATATAAGCTTATCGTGGCCTCCAAAAAATTCAGAATAGGCTTCTTTCTCAATCTTAAAATTAGGAAATTGTAAAGAAGCATCTGTCCTATTATGTAAACAAACATCGGATCAAAAGCAAATCGTGACCCCGAAATGTGAAGGTGACTCTGGGAAGAATTGAGACTGAATTTGGTGAAAAACTAAGATATCAAGACCCTTCAAATCAGCCAAAATTTCGTGAGGCTGTTCCTAGAGAGACCATTCACCTTTCCAAGTGTTCAAAAGACAAACATACGCTTTTTGACAAGGTTCTAGATATAATTTTTATGTTTTGAACAGCAATCACAAGTCAATGGTCATAATTTTCAGCAAACTGTTAAAACTCATGCTAACTGTTAAATCTGTGGACGAAATTCTGTGGTGTTGCAATGCAAAAGAAATCTTTTTGGCAGAACTTTTGAGCTTGGGATTTTACATATTTTATTTTTTAAATATATTTAAAAAGAAATTGGATCTTTTTGGTGAAGTTTTCGTTTAGTCATTAATATAGCCTAGCCTGCCTGAGGTGTGAGAGTTGGCAGGTACAAGATACAAAATACAAGTCATTCATATGTGACTAATAAAACTTTGATCTGGTCAGGAGATTTATAAAGATCCTTATATTTTGGTATTGGTAGAATTAAGGCATTATAGGATGCAACTCGTTCAGGTAGGCAAGATACAATTATAGCTGTTTTAAAATTGTTCAGCTAGCTGATCTATTAGGAGTTGCTTTACATACCGTTCAGGCTGTAATTGCACACATACAGCTGCAAATCTTTGAGGTTGTGAAGCTAAATGATAAAAGGGATATTTTGTTTAAACTGTGCATACATGTACTGTAATGTGTTAGTGTTTCATGTAGGTCTAATAGAGTTGTGATTAATGTGAGACATGCAAGGTCATGCAGGTTTTTGGCAAATATTATGTCAAATATGGCAATTATTGTTTAAAGCATCCTTCCCAACAGTAATGTTGTATACCTTTAGTTGTTGTCTAGTTAGTAACTGGCTTGCAATTTTCCAGTGCAACGAACGCTTCCACTTTTTCTGTCATTGTGTGACCGGATGAAATATTTTTGTTATGATACATATTTGTACTCACCATCTGTCTTCTCATTGGCCAGTACTGGAGCCTACAGTTAATTTGAAAATCAGTCCAGCTTACACGATCAGTTAGTTATCTGCGAGCAGATTACTGACTGATCGTTAAGTTGTAGTGCCATGCATGATTTCCAAGAGCAATGTCGAATTGGTGTCCTTATTTTCTTAAAAACAATGTATAACTAAACAAATGATTTGATTTGGTATTTGTGATATCCAGAATAATGAAGGTCAAAGTGTTATCAACCTGAGCTGATAACGCTTAAGAGACCTTGATTATTTTAGATATCACTATAACTGAATCTATTAATTGTTTATTATCAGTCACCTTCCAATCTTGCTTTTAGTTTTTGTCCCCTTCAATCATTTTGAACTTTCCCAGCTGCTTAGTAATTGATACTGATTTACCCTTCATCTTCCATGATCACAAAAACAATAGTAATATTATTGTGAATATTTGACGAAATGGCCCCAAACTGCATGACCTTGCAGCGATTAGTTTAGATCTTATTAACCGCAGTTAACTCCCGTGGTTACGTAAGTCTACGTGAGTGTGTAAAAAAGGTCTTGGTGGCGGTCTTTTCAATCATTGTGCTACCAGTTGTACATAGGAAACCAATAAAAACTTATTTGGAACATACTGCTTGTTAACTGTTGTTTTGTTTGTTTTCCTGTTTTTTGCTGGTTGTCATTACCTTCTATATTATCCCCAGTGGGTCTTAGGGGCTGGTCGTTTATCATCTTTGGCAGTGGTGGTGGGGGGGGTTGGCCATTTTATGGGGGGGGAAGGTCATTTTCAGAAACATTATTGGTTTTGGGAGGTCATTTCCAGGTGTGAAAGCATTAACTGGGGGGTCATTTTTATAAATTTTATTAAAGTAGTAAACAAGCAGTAACAATTAAGCGTAAATTGATTGAATGTAGAAGCCATGAATAGTAACGCCAATGTTATAAACATGACTAGATAAATTATGTGGTGAACTTCGGCACAATTTGCTGGTAGAATATTTGTAACTTCCACAGCAATCTGGTGGGAGTCACGTTCTCTTACTGGAATCTAGACTGTGAGCAGTATCTTTCTTGTTCGAAAATCATAGCGGAGCTCTCTCGCGCGCTAAGCGCGCCCAGCGGAGCACCAAGTATGGGTAAGAAAATTTGGTAACTTATGCATGCGAGAAATTTTGGTAGTCACGTGACCGTACGCTCGCCCGACCGACCGTCCGTGGGCACCACAGGTATACCAATGTAAAATAACTCAATCAACATTCAGGTATGGCAACTTGAGGTTATTTTGGCGGGAAATCGCATAGCCACCCGCGTCTTGTGAAGCAGAGACAACTAAAGAGTCAATAAAGATGAGAACGGAAATTGTTTCTGTATCCAGTTGTCTAAAGTATTAGCGGAGCTCCACCTGCGCGCGAAGCGCGCGTGTGGGCGGAGCCCCATAGCTAAGGAAATGTGGTAATCTACCCATCCCAGAAAATTTGGTAATCACGTGACCGTACACCGAGTGAGCGATCGAGCGAGCGAGCGACCGTCCGTCCGCACCACAGGCATACCAATGTAAAATAACTCAATGAACAGGTATGGGAACCCAAATGCAACTCAAGGTTTTATTTGGAAGGAAATCACATGGCCGCCGGGACTTTTAGAAAGAAAAAAGTAGTGTCTTTTTCGGCGTTATTTTGTATGTGTACACTAACGTGGATAACAGAGAAAGAGCTAGAGCGAGTTATTGAAAATTCGTTGGAAGAAAAACATGGAAATTCAAAGCGGCGGTGAGAAAATAAGAAATGCTAGCGGCCAGCAAGGTGAAAATGAGCGGCAGTGAAAAATAAAAGCGAACATGAACACTGGAAACAAAATATTGGGTAAGCACATACGACAATTTCTCGATAAAAATAGTGTGTAACTAGGAAGTTTGACGTTTTAGTCGTACAAAACAGTGTTGTCGTCGTGCAAATCAACGGCAAGGGAAAGACAAAAGAGCGTGCTGCACGTGCAAATTTGCTTTTTGCTAATTAGAAGAAAAAGTGTGCTGCACGTGCAATTTGTTTTTTTGCTAGATCTATTCACGGTCTTGAAGCCATTTTCATTGTCGTCCCCTGTTTAGCGTTACACGATTTAATTTTTTTTGTTTACACGTATTATTAACCAGAGCTTCGCTTTTAGCCCTGGCTAAATCTATATATTAAGCTTAGATTATTTGTCATGTCCACAGATTTGGAATATAGAGCGAGAGAAAGACAGAGAAAAAGAGAACGTGGGCGACAGGCCAGCGAAGTTCAACCAGAAAAAGAGCGACAGACAGCTAGAGCGAGAGATAAAAGACAAAGGAGACATTTTTTCGTTGGAAGAACAACATGAGAATTTTGTAGCGGCGGTGGGAAAATAAGAAATTCTAGCGGACACCAAGGTGAACATAAAGGTGAAAAAAAATGAATAAGAACACGTACGATATTTCCTCCACAAAACGGGTAACCAGGAAGTTTCAAGCTGTAGTCGTGCAAAACAACGGCAAAGAAATGTACCAAAAGTGTTAGACCTATTGTTGCTTTTTCACCGTTCTCTTTTCCTTCGCCGCTTAGCATTACACTATTACATATTTTGTTGGAGCAAACTATAAATATTATCGAGAGCTTCGCTTTTAGCCCTGGCTAAAACTATATATTATAACGGAAAGAAAGAGACTGCTAACAGTCTAATTGGAATCTGTATTGTTTCATCATTCATTTGCCCGTTTCTTCTTGTAGCCTTTTTTTGCTGTGGTACGTGTAGAACAATGGCGTGATACTGTCTTGTGGAGTCCTATCCAGGAATTTTCACCTATAAAAGCCTTACTTTTCGTGCCCAATGATGAGGATCATTTGCCAATAATCCATCAAAACCGCTGAAAAGAGCGCCTTAGCACTAGTAAACTTATAACCAAGTTTCCATCATTTCAGGCCCTTTCCAAGTACCCTTGTCTTTTTAATAAGAGATTAACTCAGGGATCTCTCTCCCATATGACTGCTTTAATTTCCCCTCACGAGCACTCACTGTGACACTGAAATTTCTAGTAACTATTTTATTTACACAGTTTGTTTATTAGACTGAAGTATGGGAACAAACTTTCCGTGAAAAGATTTCTGGGATCGTGTGGGAGGGTAAGACCTAGTAAGGTTTGTCCACCCTACCATCCTAAAATTTGTTGTTACAGTAATACTTGTACCCACCTCCCATAGTTTAAGGAGTGGCGAGTTACCTCAAACGTTTCCACAACTCTGCTATAATTTTGTACTTTTAAGACTATTTTCAACATTCACCTTGTCACACCAAACTATAACTGACAACAAACACTTTTCAGAAGACCTGACCACAAATTAACAGTAACTCCAACCAGGTTCTGTTTGATTCAGCAAACCTCACAAATTGTAATATTTATATACAATATTCATGACGACATAAGTTTTGTCCAGGAGGCATACATGCTGAACGGAACAAAAACAGTTTGTTTGCTTTTAAATACACCGCTTACAAATAAACTCCACGATAAACCTTTAACCTCTGCAGTAAAAAAGGGAATTGACGAGAGGATAATAATATTACTATCAATGGCATTGGCATGAGGCTTCTCAGGTCATCTTAAAATAAATAAGAGAAAATATAGATAACTCTCTAAAAAGGAAATTTACAGGGCTGGTAGTGATTCACTGTCATACAAGCTTCTAAAAAGGCCTATTTGCAAATTTCAAGATTCACTGAAAATTCCTAAAATATTATGATAATCATAACAAATAAAAGAAAATTCCTTTGGCTGTGGATGTAGGCCAGAAAAACAGTAAGTTGCAGCTTCTAATGTGTCTTAAGAAAAGCATAAAAGTATTGGTTTTTATTTGCCATCCCTTTACAAAATTTATCTACTATCTATTAAGTATTTTACTTTTAAACGTTCAACGAATTTTTTTGGCTGCAGGATACTTGTAGAAGATATACACAGTTAACCAGAACATAAACAAATCCTTGTGACCATTCAAAGAGGTTTCAATATCTGAGTGCAAATTTTCCCAAAACGACTTGTTGGTTCAAATTTTTAAGACTGAGAATGAAAACTCTCCAATGTGTGTGAACTATGTTATTATTCAAACACAGATCTATGGGGAGAGGGGGTTTCCTTTAACCGCAACCCCCCTCACCCTTCTTGACCCAGATAACCCTTATTTACCTCAGATATAGGGTGCAGTGATTCGGATCAGGATTTATGATCTAAGGTCACTTTAATTGGATCATTGTGCATCAAAGGAACACTAAATCTCATCTGCACAAGGATTCATTAATACCTTTTAAGTACCATGATCTAAGTAGTCTCTGATACAGTGAAACCTCAGTATGACGAAGTGCCATTAAGGGACATGTTACATTTTACTGTTATTGCTGGGGTAAGTATATCTTTGTTATTCTGAGGATTTCATTACACAGAGGTTTGTTATATTCAGGTTCCACAGCTATGTAATATCATCTGATCGTGATAATACTAAGAGATGGACCAGTTAATTCTGACGTTTTACTCACTCCCCTATAAAAATCCTACATCCTCTTTGCTTAATGTTATGATGCGAGTACAAAGAATGTATTTTTTCCACCCAAAAACAAAACCTCTTGGTTTGACCAGCACAAATGAATGAACTCCTAAGCAGTATTTCATGTGGTGCAAGTTCGCTTGTGCATTAATTAAATCTTTACAAAAAATTAATAACTATTTTAGAACTTGTTTAACGATTGATACACCTGAAACTGAACTGTGTTAGATAAAGCTTAAAAGATTCCTATGCAATGTCGACTTGGTATCCTTAGGTGACGCCTCATTCTCTGTGACATCGCCATCTTCTACCTTTCGTCTGTAACTCCATAAACCTAGCGTTTTGTCCCACTGGTAATAAGAAAAACAATAAATCATTATTAGCAGTAGTCGCATCTTAAGTACTGACAGAGTAAATTTACATCACTGAATGAAGTTGAAGCAGAAGAAGATTAAAATGATGATATTATTTTTCTAAGGCTTTATTAACCTATTCACCAGTGAACTGCCCATAACTGCCCATATGGATCCACATTCCATTGTAACACATGTTACATCATCAGTTTTAATGGTCATGTATAACTTTGACATGTACAATGATGTAACTTGCGTGGGGAAAAAGATCTTTTGGGCCATAAATGAGAGAAGAGGGGAGTAGAGAAGGTGAAAATTTCACCTTCTGGACATGCCCCAACATATAAGAGGCCCCATTAATTCAGTGCCAAAAATAGAAGGCAGCTTGATGCTCAACTTAAAAACAGCATTTTGAGCAGCCTTGGTTCTTTTTGGCCCAACAATGATCAGAAAATGGCTCAGCTAGCTTCAAAAGGAGTCTTACAGCTAAATTTCCTGTAGCAAATGGGTTAATAAAAGTGCTTAATGTAATTTCCTCTTGTTTGAATTTGTCAAGCTTTTCTCCTAGTATCTCAAATAAATCCACTCTATTTTACCCACTCCTCACCCTATCACACAAGTATACTGGAACTTATTAATAATTATCCATATAACACTCACTGAGGTGCTGACAATCTCAGGGTGATATGGATGCCATGCAACATCACGAACAGTCAATCTCTGATTAGAAGTTAAAGCAAACATTTAAAAAAATTTACATTAAATATATAAAAAAGGGCCTGTTCTGATCATTCCCTGTCAGTAGCTGCAGTACTGGCAAGTTTTAGTTGCAGTTTATAGGAGTCATTTTAAAGTGCCAAAGGGAGACTTCATACTTGTAACCTGTCTACGCCTCAGAAGAGATCATGGGGCAATTTGTATTTTTCACTCTTCTAAGCACTGGATAATGGAATTTTACAAGAATCACTTTGATTTTTGCACTCTGCCTAACCAAATTGCTAAGAGCCGGCTTTTTTTTGACTGGAAATCACCGTCTAGGGACGTATTCCTAGTAACACAAAAAAATTGTGTAAATCCTCAATAAAACTTGTAAGCTAACAACTTGAGACAATTTTTTAGTATTTCCTTACATCTACTAAATGAATAAAGACAGTAGCAGGATTACTATTTTTTAAAATTGTGAATAAAACAGCCTCTTTTAAAATAACCTAAAATTTTCCCAGCCAACCACTGGAAGTAATGCCACCAAAACAGAAAGATGGGTTATGATTTCCATGGGAAAAAAAAGCTTATTTATAAAGTTGAAAACTGATTTTTAGGCCCTCTTCCCTGACAGTTGTACTGTTACCATGGTATGGTCATGAAATCATAAGTACATGCATGTAGTTATTGATCAGCATCATTAGAAAAGCAGATAAATAGTGATCTAATACACATTATCAGGTAATTAGAGAACTCTTGTCTATGAACAACCTTATAATCTCTGATCAACATTGCTATATCAAGGATACATGCCCCCTTAGCCTGGAGGTGACTTGTCCAGTCAGTGCATCATAAACTATGAGACAAGAACATCAGCATTCAAAAACAATAACATATCTAATTATAATAAAAAAACAAAATAATTTATATTATGTTAAAGTCAATTCTGAACAGATACTTTTTGGTAGTAAAACAAAATCAAATAATGAATAAAATTCACACAAAATGAACTAACTCAATACTTACTGACAACAGAACCTGTAGAACATCCAGTATAAATATATCGCTGAAAAAATTAAAAAAATATTTAATTTATTGAATAAAAATGATTACTAAAAAATAAGAAGTACACTCAACCTTCAAAATATAGCAAAGATTGACTCGTGAAGAACGTGAATATAATCATTAAGATGAATATAATAATAACATGCGTTATTAGAAATTATTGCACAATAATTTTGTGAAGGTCCCATGGAACTGTATCACTGACAGTATGATTCAGTAACTATAAGAAAAACTAAAATACTTTAAAATTATTGCTGAGAGCAAGAGACAGCAATTTATCATAGACCTGCAATCTCCTACCTGGCCTGTGGTATGCATAGGAGAGAAGTAACATCTTATAAGAGTATACAACACGCTATGGCCACGGTAAGTCATGAGAGATGAGTCACCAGCTAGTTTAGATCGTCTCATTGCTAGTGGAAAGAATGACAAAGCAGAAATAATATACAGAATACTTGAATTCATTACATGTCAGTCATTTATATGTATGTTGTTAAGAAATAAAATTATAGCATACTTTTATCATGATATTTTGATAAGTTTTGTTACTGATACACAGTCACTACTAACAGTACGATGTAACGGTAGTGATGGTAACAGTCGTGGCAGTGGCAACTGCCCCCCTGGCCCCTCAGCTAGCTACGGCCATGTAGTAGTAGAGGTAGTAGTGGTTGTATTGGTAGTGGTAGGAGAAGAAGTGGTGGTAGCTGTAGCAGAAGTGGTGACAGTAACAGTGATGGTATTTGTAGTAGCAGTGGTATGCTAATAACTACCACTGCCACTGCCACAATCAATACAATAAGACTTATCATTGTAGTGACTGTGCTATTAGTAATAGATTCGGGTGTTACAATGATAGTGGTCATAATATTAGAAGAAGTACTTCAGTGTGGTTCTATTAAACAGTACCACATGCCACTGAAATCTTGATTACTATTATCAGCAATTAATTTTACTGTTATTATCAACCATAAAAACAATGAACTCAAATGAAGGACCCTTAATCTGTCATAAGCACACCACCGAATTCTACACACTTACATTTTCTTGGGACAGGTTGCCACCGGTAATCCCACCTTTGTCCTGCTACAGCACGTTTTGTAGCCTGAAGTACAAAGTTCAAAAATAATTATGATAAAATGTAGAAAGTCTCCATTAGTAATATAATGCTTTTGTAAACTATTACTTTGCCAAATACAGTTATGGTTGTTCATGTTCTGTTAGAAAAATAGTTTCTGCATACTTGAAGTCTATAAAAACTGCTGACGCATACACAAGCTGTCTAGGGAAGTAGATCACACTGTAATCGACCTTATGTTTATGTACCTACACACATAATGTGAAGCAAAGGAAAAAAGAGAAACAAAACAAAACAAAACAACAAATCTCCCTACATACAGGGCATCATAATTTCAATCATAATTTTATTCTTGTTTTCTTTTTTTTAATCTGCAAACAGAAGGATCCTTAAGTGAAGCATAAGACAGCATCCACTCCATTAAAAAGTTACCTCGACCCCTTCTTCATTAGAAAACTTTCTCATGTCCCATAACTTGATCGTCTGATCTTTAGAGTTTGTGATAAGATGACGACCATCTCCCTGAAATCATTATCAAGCACATGTAGCCATTAGAAAACAAAATTTATAGATACTTTAATAATAAACACTTTAATGACTGGACCCAAAGGAAACAGTTAAGTTTGTTTTCGGAGAATCGAACATTGAGATTTGAGGGAAACAAAATTGACTGTTTCCCAAGGGACCAGTCTTCAAGTGATTTGTTCTTGAAGCTGGAAATTCATTAAACCTCGTTGTAACAGCGGTCGTCGGTCAACATTCATGGGTAACAGTGTACTGTTACCCTCTGACGTCATAGATTTTACAGGTTACCTGCTGAGAGATCTGGGCAGGAAACAGTTTCATTGTGAGATGTCATGTGACTTTGAAGTAACCAATGAGAGACTGCACTTTTGGGAAAAAAATTTCCAAATATATAACAATAAAAAATAATAAAATGTAGCCATCAGAAAACAAAACTAACAGACACTTTGTCACAGTATTTTTTGTCAAGAGGTGTCAGTGGAACTTGGCTAAGATGTCCTTTTTATTATTGTCACCTTTCCTTAAAGACCATTCCATAATACGGAAATCTCTCTCTTTAACTGTCACTTCTATTCAGGGTGCTAAGAAAGTCAGTTTTACAGCTTGTCCTTCAGGCAAGCTGTAGTTAGCATTTGCTAGCCCCCCACAGTTTTTTGACAAGCAGCATTGATTACACTTCTTCAGCAATTTGACACCCCCCCCCCCAACCACCTTTCCCCCAAAAACTTTTCACCTGCCCTTTGGGCAAGTTAAGAACAGAATTTACTACCCCAAGAGCAAAATCCACTAGCCCCAGGCTACTGGACATGATTTTCTTTGTACGCTGCTATTGGTCCCAAACATGCTGCCAAAATTTCTTTTATCTCTTTCTTTAAACCATAGATACCTCTGTGATAAATACATCTTACTATACTTCTTATCAATTACTAGGAGTGTAAGTTTCTTAGTTACCCTTGGATCAATATGGGTGATGCCATCTGAATGTCCAGCTAAAATTCCAACTGGATAAGGGCAGCTCTCATTCAACTGCCGGCGATCCCAAACCTTCAACAAAAACAACAACAATGACATATAACTAATATAGTTATGTTACTAGCCTTCACAATTAGTTGTCCTAAAATGTTAGCATCTTCTAGTACTAACGAAAATGAGAGGATAAATTACAACAAATACAGTATCTAAACTGGTAAAGATTAGAGAAGCAGCTTGGCTTCTTTCTCTGGGACATAACATACCTTACAGAGACCATCATCAGCACCAGAAATTAGGATTTGAGAGCTGGAATCTGCAAATGTCACAGCATCTACATCATCTTCATGGCCATGAACCTAAAAGTAACATGATGGAATGTAACGTTTCACGTGACACGTCTGTCCGTCTTCGTTGTTGTTTTGATTGGCATATGTAGCTTTACTGTTTTTTACATATTTTTTCAAGCTTTGAGCTCTGCTGTCGTGGCACCCCTGCCTAATCAAGTATTTATTATTCTTTGTTTCAGTATATACAGTATTTGTCATTCTTTTTCTTTTTTTAATTCTGTAATAAGCAAAGCTTACGAAATAAAATAAATAAATAAATAGATTGAGTATGTGAGTATAAATACAGCTTCACATGCCAGTCACCAAAAGGTAATGTACACTGTAGGGAAGGGAGCATAGCTGCCAAGGAGGCCACAATTGGCAATTAGTGACAAAATTAATGACTGAGACACTTTTTTTACAGACTTTAAAAAGGAAAAATAAACCTTTCCCTCCCTTACCCCTCCAAGCGTTAATTTATGCATTAGATTCAGCATTTCCAAAGTTATTCAAAAGTGCAAATTCCCAGCCAACCCAGGCAGAAAGAATGGCTGAGCCATCCCAAATTGAAACAGGCACTCTTAATTTACTGATTCAGACGCAGAACATAAAACATAATTAATTCACTGTACTAGGTTTAATTTGGCTCATGAAAAGTTCAGTGTCTGAAACAGACCTTATCCCATGACCTTTTTTTTTCATTACTCACCCTTAATGTCCGCTGATTACTTCCTCGATCATAAACATATATACATGAATCATTGGCTCTAGATAGGGATAATTTATACTAGAATTACACAATATATTTTTTATAACAACAAAATAACAAGTTAAGGGGGTTGTTTATTGCATGGCTATTATAGTTATAAGTATTGATACCCAGGAAACACTAATATAGAGAGCATTCAAAGGCATGAATTGAAAAATCCATTTCTTTCATTTTTTTGTCCATATAAAGCTTTTATGGTAGATTTTTATAAGTAATCTGATGTAAATTGTTCTTGCAAAAAGCTTTTTATTTTTGAGAAAAGTAAGAACATTAGTTTCTGTGTTCAAGTCTCAAAATGGCCCTGTTTTCAAACTTACATCCCCTAACATCAACAGTCCTCATGTTCGAAAACAAAGCTGCATGGAAAAATTTGGACACCTTACATCAACAGTAGAGGATACTTCAAGGGCAACAGACATCTCTGCAATTTCTGATAATTTTTTGACTTATAATGTTACAACTGCGGTGTTTTAAAGTCCTGATGAGTTGACTGTGCTTAAATAAGGTTATTCATGTGTTCATTCATTTAACTCTACAATATAGGTCATGGTTGAGGAGGTGGATAGTTTGGGGCTCCAATGTCAACTTTTAATGGGTAACCAACTCGGATATTGCTGAATATTAAATTAAACAAGAAAATAATTCTGAATCTGGAAATGAAACACATATTAAGCAATTGACTTACCCTGCTAAGATTTCTCTATTATCTTGTGAAAATTTTATTGAAAAGGCACAGAATCTTGCATCATCTGGACTAAAGAAATGACAAGTAAAACCAAAACAATTTAAAATCTTTCAAGGCAAAGGGCTCTAAAATCAAGAGATCTGAACAAAGCAAAATCAGGCCCATTAGGAGCATTGCCCATTCTTAAATAATCACCCAGGCACAAAAGTGGGGGCAATTTATTGTTCAAACAAGGTTGCTTGGTTCAGAGGGCAGTAATCAAGTCCTTCCTTCTACAAAGTGTCACTTAAACTTGGCTAACTCTAAATCTACCTACAGTAGGTGAAATGAAAAAAAATCATTACTCACTTTAAACATAAAGCAGTGTGTGTTTCATGATCCCCATAGATGTTACAAAGATGAACTACAAGTAAAATATAAATTAAGCAGCAATTAAGAAATGAAACCAGCAGGCAACAACTCTTTAGTGTGATTACTTTTTTAAACAAGATATAAGGTATACATATTGCAACTGTCCATTTGATTCAAACACTTTGTGTTACTATTTTTGACATTTTCCTGGGGGAGGGGGAGGGGGATACTGCGGATTCCAAGTGACGGAGATGATCAAAGGATTTTTTGGGGTTTAAAATTTTTGTTTCCGTGATTTTTAGGGGAAGCAAAATGTGGCTAGCATTTTTTTGGCTGGATTAGTTTTTTGGGTATTCAAAACAATCTGAAGATTCGTAGCAATGCACATGTGTCTCGGCCGCCTAGTAGTGCGAATAAAGTACAACCACACTTGTTTTGCAGTGTTTTAATATTTAACGCATACTTACATTGCACCCGTTTCACAAAATCTATGAAATTTGTTCCATAAACAAACACAAACTTTCCATTTCTAATATCTTTCTCATTCATGTTATATCACTTAATGCTTTCTGGCAATTTTTAAGGCTCGGAAATTCAACATGAGATTTTTTGGGGGCTAATTTTTGTTCCAGGGATTTTTCAAGGTTTTGATTTTTGCCCCCATTCAATCATCTCCATCACTTGAAATTTGGAGTCTCCCCGGTCATTTTAGAATCCTTATGAATTTGAAAAGCCAGAAACCCTTTTGAACAACAACAACAAGGTATGGGAGACAGACCTGATATTCCTAAATACCCTTCAGCATATAGTCTACCAGTAAGCTCTCTATTTGAGATCTTGGGTGAGAGAGCAGAGTAAACCACAAGGGGATTAGGAAGGTGACTGCTCTGGCCTGAGCCCATGTGTGGGACCTCAAAACTTAAAAAAACTATTGAAAACTGCATGCTATTTGACAAAAATAAGGCTGTTATCTCTTCCAGCTCTTAAGTGTTAAAATATAAACTGGAAATTATTTTAATTGACTTACTATAGTCAGACCAACTTGAATAGATAAGGTACTGTTGATCAGGGCTACCAAAAAAGAAACACAGAATTATTTATGAATTCATAACAACTCACATACCTCAATAATTACATTGCAATGTAAGAAAGTAGCCAACATTTTGGGATGCCAATGGTTTCCTCACAGAATGATGTGTGAGGAACAAGGGCAGAAATTCCACAATGACTAAGTGTCACTACCCAGATTTGGCTAGGGCTTCTGATTGGTCGAAGCAAATTTCAAATATAACAACCAATCAGAACCACTAACCAGATCTGGGGAGTGACACTTCGCCAGTGTGGAATTTCTGTGTTTGTTCTTCAGACGTCATTTCACAAGGAAACCAGTGGTGATGTTGGGAAGTGTTGGCTGCTTTCTCATGCTATTAATTTAGATACAAGTGCCATTTTTACAGACTATATGGCTGAAAGTTGTATCAGTGAACCAACTCTATTATTTTTAAATCTGACACTTGATAAACAACACAGTAAATTTAAAAGATAAACTTCTTTTCCATGTAAATTTAGTTATAATTCTTTTACTCTTCCCAATTAGTACCTGTAATCAGTGTCAATAATGCTCCAGCCAACATCTCTGGCTGTTATGTTACGAAATTCTTTAAACTGTCCATTTGTTGTATCATACAACCTAATATGCTGGTCTACAAAAGAGGAAAGATTAAATCAATGAAAGGCATTCAAAACTTTGTTGCTGAGTTGTATGGAAATGTATACCACAACTTTAGCTACGTACATTGTAAATGTTTAATAAGGTATCTTCATACATTAAGAATACCATTAATCTACAAACAAACTAACCTTGGCATGCTGAAAGGAACACTGTGCCATCACTTGAATATCTGCCACAAAATAACTTCTCGCGACAATGGGCTTTTGTCTCCATTTTGTTAGGGATAAAGCTAAACAACACAAAGAGCAATCATGTCATGAAAGAGGAAAGTGAGAAAAAGGCAGTGTATCACTACACTTGTCCAGAAAAATGCCTTATGAAGGACTAATAATCGCAATAATTTGACTCAAAAAGGGCAGTATTGAGTTATGAGTATTGAATTTGTATTTTTTAATTACAAGCACTATGTTTTGCTAATTTAGTGAACAATGTACCTTCTATTGTTTTCTTGACAGTAGCACCATGATGCTACCCAAATGTTGAAAGTTATTTTGGGAGTTTTTACTTGTTTACACAAAACTAAACTGTCATTGGCAAAAATATTATATATTCCCTTTTTCTCTTGGAAATTATTTTTGTTAAATCGTAAAAATATGCACTGAACTGGGGGCCAGAGATTTCCCTTGGCTACTTTCATACGAAGAAACAACATGAAAATACAAGCAAAAGAACTTCCTAACTGTTGAATTTTCCTCCTACCAATTGCAAATTAACCTGGTGATTTCAGATCATTAGAGGTTTTTGGGAAACTGCCCACCTACCCCTCCCCTAAGCCAACATTAACACTTACTTCCCACTTAGGGCAAAATGTTGGCTTAGGGGAGGGGTAGGTGCTCAGTTTCCCAGAAACGTGTAATGATCCTTGATTTTAAACCTTAGTGACAGCCCTTACAGCATAGTATACCTGTAACTGTAACAAAATAATAATAATAAATTATTAAATACATGTACTTATGTCAGGGACTTACTTGGTATAAGCAGCTGCCTTGTCACCTTGAGAAAAATTTTGTCTTCGGCAAAGAGAACTTTCCCTCTGCAAATGAAAATAAATGTTGTACAGTGAGCTAAGCTAATAACTAAGTTTCACTCTTGAGGCCCTACAATGTATGTCTTACAGTTCAAAATGAAGTTCAGGTTAAAATTTTTCAGCCTAGGTTGATTCTCAGTTTTCGTTCTTCTCTAGTTATTCATGAATTAGGGCTAGGAGACAAAGGAAACTGAGAATCAACCAAGGTTAAAAAATGTTGACCTGAATTAATTTTGCCTGTAACATATATACTGAATGATATACTGTCAAGTCCTCTTAGTAAGGACAAGGGGACAGAGAGAACTGTCCACATTACAGAGGTAGCTGTATCAAAGAGGTATCTGTATTATAGAGGCTTGAAATGTATGAACTTTTACATCTTTAGGAGCAAAGAATAGAGAAATGTCTGTATTATGGTGGTTTCTGTACACCGTATTATGGATGCGTTAAGGTTTGTATGAAGTCAACCATCTTTGGGACACACAGGACTGGCTGT